>APFE030693608.1:1342-50619 GCA_000404065.3 Pinus taeda
GTTGTCTTGGCTTCAGCGATGAACTTCTTATTTACATTTTATAGCGAGTAGAAATAGATATTTGTACCATTATAGTGGTACGGTGATATATTTCCATTATAAAAAATAAAATTCAAATATCTTAAATTTAATAATAATAAAATATGACTTCCTGCAAGTTTGTGCCTCTCTCATAAAAGCTGGCACCCGGAAGAATAAATAAATGACGGGATAAATACTTGTGCTAATTACTTTTTTTCCTTTGATTTTCACAATTTTCTCCCCCATGAACGTCATTCGTGTAACTTGTGCAAGCAATCCATTAAAGCAAAGTGGACAAACAAACCCACCACTGGCCAGCACTTCCTACATTCTTCTGGTATTGTAAATTTAGTGGTGTTAATTTGTTTGTGAGATCTCTTCAGCTGTCTTTTGTAAAATTTGGATTTTTGTATTATCTCAATATGAAATATTGAGCCTTTTTTTAAAAAAAAAAAAAAATGTTTGTGAGAAACCTCACTTCTTAAACTTAATTAATTTTGATTTCGATTAATTGTTGATTTTATTTATTTTTATTCAATTAAACTCTCTAATAATCACGAGTCTAATTTATATTTATAATTCCATGGATCACACTACTTTGTATGTTTTAAGAGTGATGGAGGGGAGGTGTTTATTATAAGTTTAGGGGTGTAACGCTTTCACAATAAGTATTATTATGCAAAGCATATAAAAATCCGGTTGTCCTAGTTACTGGGTGCAAGCTCCGGAAGTGATGATTGATGCCATGTGATTCATTTCACTAGTTTCAATCCCACTTCTTCACCCCTGTGCAAGCCCCGGAAGTGATGATTGATGCCATGTGATTCATTTCACTAGTTTCAATCCCACTTCTTCACCCCTGTGAGCATCACGTGATGCAATGAGTGCTAAGTGAACTATTAAAAAATCATGAGAAATTAGTGAGTTACAACTACCTCTCATAGAAATGGTCATATATATATATAGAAATGGTCATATATATATATATATATGAATTACTTAACGCAATTGAATCCCAAAATGATATCTAATATAATGCACTACGAAAACCCCTATACTTAAATTGTAATATTATTGGAATGGTAAAATAAACATGATAAGAAAAAAAATGTGTTTCAAAGTAGAATATATTATTTACTTTTTTATACTAAGAGTTAAGAGTTCTAGTTAGTGTGGTAAAGTAGAATATATTAATTATTTTTTTAAACGAAGAGTTAAGAGTTATTTGGTGTAGTATGATCAGGATTATCCACAGTATTATATCCATCATGTCGACGTTTCCAACCCAAAAGGGGGTCCATAAATGGTAGATTATGAATTATTGTTCTTTGAGAGAAGAATCCTTCGACCAGGGTATATATAAACCTAATTAATCTTAAATAGTGCACTGTTTCAGAAATTGCAGGTTGGCAGTTCTTCTTTCAATTTTTATCCTTGAGATTTCGAAAAGACGGATCTCATTCCATGTATCCCCTCCATACAGGGAAGTATGTTAGACTTTAAGCTTTTGTGGTTGTTTTTTGGTGTAGTATGATCCGGATTATCCACAGTATTATATTCATCATGTCGACGTTTCGAACCCCAAAGGGGGTCCATCATCAGGACCAAAAATGGTAGATTATGAATTATTGTTCTTTGAGAGAAGAATCCTCCGACGAGCATATGTATAAACCTAATTAATCCTAAGAGTTATGATTAGTGTGGTAAATAGGCTATAATAGTTTACAAAAAGTTTAAGTAGTTTATTTATTTTCTAGTAGTTTTTGCTATTATAATATCACAACATAATAACATAAGTAATCTATAAATTTATATGTTTTAATTAAATTTAATTGTCAAAGCCATATTTCTAATATAATTAGTAGTTACAATAGAGTATGGTACAACCTTAATGTTAACATTTTTATTGTTGTGTATTCACTAACTGTGGTAGCACATTTAAAAGTGAATAAAAAACAAACTATTTTATAAAATATCTATATGGACAAAAGGAGACCTTAGATTAGTATTTGATGACAATATGACATCATAAATGTAATGTACTCAAACCCTTATTTAGTCTTACTAAGGAACATGGGTACTTTTATTTCTTTAGCTTGCCTCAAGCTTAACTCTTTCAACCTTTGGCATCCCCTTCTTTCTGAAGTAGTGATTAGTGAGACCCATCATACCAAGTTTTACTCTTTCTTCGATGCCTCACTAAACTAGTTTAAATTCCCTTACCTTGGTTCAAAACATGCATAATCATGAACCACATTCATTAAATCCATGATACATTTAAAAACATATCAATATTTAGACTAGTTGACTTCTTTTGGATAACACATTAATCACTTTTAAAACGTCTCATCTAGCCCTTTCAAAGCATCTCATTTTCCCCTTCCTAAAGATGTGTCCAATGACCAAACAAATGCCATTGTACTTTTTCTAAAGATATTATTCCTTTAGAATTATCTTAGTAATAGAAATTCATTTGGATCTTTTAAAAGATGGTTGTTGGCTAGTTTCAAAAGATCCACCCAACAAATCATTAGGCCTGTCTAAAGAACATATTTTGAAATTGTCAATGAGCTATCAACCCTTTTCAAAGTAGAGGCTTTTGAAGCTCTTCCATGAACTATCAATCCTCTTCAAAAGAATCTCTCTTGAAATTCCCAAATAAACTAATGGGCATTTTTGAAAGATGTACCTTACATCTTTTAAAATTATCCAATGAATTTTTGGGCTACTTTAAAAGAAATATTTTGAAGCTCATTGACGAACTATTAGGCCTCTTTAAAATATTAACCTTGCATATTTTAAATCTCCTTAAAGAATTAGTAAGCCCCTTTGAAAGATTGACTTCGCATCTTTCAGAAATCCTTGATGCATTGTTAAGATTCATTGAAAGATCAATTTAACATCTTGTCTCCCCATTGAAATATTGGGCCAATTTGAAACAACAACTTCACATATTTTGAGATGCCCAAATAAACGATCATGTTGTATTGAAAGATGTCATCCCATTTTGACATGATAAGGTAAAGGTCATTAAACATATTCAATGGTTTAACTACTTCATATTTCAATAAAAAGGACAATTCATCCCATTTAAATAAGAACTTTAAATCAAACAAGGGCCAAATGGTCTTTTTAGAAGGAACTCTTTAAGGTAAATATAATAAAGGTTAGAACAATCATCATTGAAAGTTAACATTTTGAACATAAACAAAAGGAACCCTCCTTAATTAAAATAATACTTTGTATTCAATAGGACCTACTAGCCTCTTTGTAGTTAATACTTTAAATACACAAAAGGTCTTAGAATCAATGCTACCCTATAGTCTAAATGCCCTGATAAATAAATAATTTGAATTAAATTTGGCCCACACATTCTAGCTTCAAATGCTTCACATAATGCCAAATGGGAATAACATAAATTTGAACATAAATGCACTAAGTTGGTTCAAATTATAGAGGCATTCTTCCTATAAATTCAACCATAATGCATACATAAAACTCAAATTCAAAAGGCAATTCAAGCCAACTAAACACTAAGGCATTTCATATTTACTGACAAAAAAATTAATACATATCACATATAGAACATCCATGAATTCCATATAAGTTCATCCATAAGGACACCACAACTTAATAATAAATATATAAATAGAAATTTGATACAAGAACGAACACTTATCTTTTGAATCTTAAGGTAGTCCAAATAAAGTAGCTATTGGTGAGCGATTTTCCACCTAATTGTAGGAAATCATTTGTGCATGACACTCGTTTATTAGGATATGAGGGAAATAGAGTGAATAAAATTGGTTCGTAATAACCAAAATATTTCTCCAGTGATCCTCTTCCAAGTCTTTTATAAAAAAGTAAATCATAGACTTATAGTCTTATTGCAAGGGTGTCTAAATGGAATCCTCTATATAACATAATAGGTAATTAAGCCATATCATATGGATCCAATGTTGTCATAGTGGGATTCTCCCCATGCTTCTACCTTACAACAACCATTATCTATCCTTAAAAGATAGATCCATCATCTCACCAATATCATATACACAAAATTACCATGTGATGTCATCAATAATTATTTCATAAAAAATTTGAATTTTTTTAAGGAAAAACAAAAATCAAAATTATGAGACTCCTCCCATAATGATCATCTCTTGAACGCAATAGTCATTATTCATCATTATGGAATTACGTTGATTGGCATACCCAAAACATTTCTACTTGCAATTATGTTTTTGGTGACAAAGCTTTCATTCAATAAAACAAGGTTTAGTATTCATGCATATAGATTTTCATTACAAAATTTTCAACAAAAAATGAAATGATCATACAATTATGTCATTACTAATCATTAAATCATTCAATTGTTAACATATTAAATGCAACACCCATGAGATGTAGAATAGTTAGGTGACAATGTGCCTAGTTAAGGCACTCCTTATGTGAAGGTTGTCATTTCATAACCATGTGGGTAATGGTTGGTGTGGCCTAGGATGGGTGTGATCCCTAGATGATTTTGATGTCTTATATCATGTTGGTTCATAGTTTCTCATCCAAAGGCTAGTCTTATAAATCACATACATACTAGCAAAAAAACATATTGAATGTAATGAAATATTATTCACTATATATGTATTACCATCATAATATCATTTATATAGTACATTCAAGAATTTATTCCAATGCTCATAGATACATGATTCACACATTTTAAATGCACATTTCCACCTTCATCATATTCATGAATCACAACATTTACTCATAGCACCCTTGTACAATGTTGGATAACAACTCGTACTAAATTCCATATTTATCTATCTCTTCATATGTATCCTAGCTCACACATTTCATTATATATATATCCAACATTGGGTAAGGGTGCTATGAGTAAATGTTGTGAATATGATGAATGTGGAATTGTGCATTTAAAAAGTGTGAATTATGTATTTATGAGCATTGGAATAAAATTTTGAATGTTATATATATATATATATATATATATATATATATATATATATATATATATATATTATATATATATATATATATATATATATATATATATATATATATATATATATATATATATATATACACATCCTATAAGTCTCCCAAATCTTCCATGCACCTACACTTATATCCATACCTCCCATATCAAACAATCTACCTTAACCAGCTAAAGAAATGACTCCTCTCTCTCTCTCTCTCTCTCTCTCAAGGAAATTACCTTTTTTATCTACTCAATAATCACTTATTAGTACTCAAAAGGCCTCTCCTTTCACTACTTAACAATCCCTCATGAGACCCTTCCATCTCTAAAGCAACTCAACTATGATATGGATGCATTAAAAAAAATTATTAATATTTTCATTTATTTTGAACCAAACACCTTGAAAATAATAAAAAATCAATGAATAACAATCCACTTCCAGGAGGGGCCTCATCTTAAAATGTATCCAATGCACAAGAAAATATGATATGCATATACAAATGAACCTTATTATTATAAATAGGAGATAAAGTGTCATGATGTAACCTACCACTAGGTCGACCTAACCATAAATAATAAACTAATAATGAATTACTTCTAGGGCCTCAAAATAGGGTCCCTAGTGGCCTTAACATAGCCCTACTCTTTAAAACAAATCCCTCAAAGCTTGTAATTGAGGGTGTTTCTTCATGAATTACTCATTTTCCCATGTATAGCTTCTTCTAGAGGTGTATTCTTCTAGTTTATTAGGTACTTCATAATAGTTATATTTCGATATATCAAAGAGATAGAGAACATCAATATATGACCTTTTGTAGTCCAAGATTAAATTTCGTTCTTCATCTAATTCTTAGTTTTTTTAATGCATAGTTTGTCTAAAAACCTTCATTAGACAAGATAGATGAAAAGCCCTATGGATGCAGGAAGAAGGAAAATATAACTCATACTCAACTTGTCCAATTTTGTCAATATGCTTCTAAGGTCCATAAAATTTTAGAGCTAATATATGATTCTTATTTTGTTTAAGTGTAGACAACTCACTACTATGTATGGTGTATAAACTCAATGGGTAGTTTCGAAAACATGGATAAAATTGACCATACCATTAGAATTTACTAAATAATTATCAAATTTTTGGTGCCCTAACATTCATTATGTTTTTCTGATGTTTAATCATCGTTAATATCCAAATCCAATTTGACAAAGTGTTGGGGACATGTGGTTCCCTATTGTGACCACTAACACCTCATGACCAACCATTATGATCTAACACATAGCACCCACGTGGAGTTTCCACATCAATAAGTATTCATCTCATGAGTGGGTTTTTTGCCTTGGGTATTAATTATGCCCGCCAAGGTGTAAGAGGTTGCAAGAAATAAGCCAGTGATTGATTTACTTCCTTTTAATCTAGTCCATTAAATATCGCAATAAAATCATCCAATGGAAAAGGTATTGATTGGTAGTTTTGAAAAGACAGATAGAATTGATCGTACCATTAGAAATTATTAGATAATTATCAAAAAATCAATTTTTTTTAATCCTTGGTGTTATGTTGTACATTATATTTCTAGCTACATTTCATCATTGTTGGAATTTCAATTCATATTTGATGAAATATTAGGAACAAATGGCATTAATAGAAGATCAATATTGTTTGAACTCTTAATGTCTTACATATGATGGCTGTTGTGATTTTTAGTGTTTAATATATGCAATATTTAAGAGACATTTAGTGCATGTTTATAATAATATTTGAATTATGAATACTTTATTTCTAAGACATCCCTCTAGCTCTAACGCATGAGTTCAAACCTAAAGATTTTGCAATTCCTATAAACTTTAATTCTCCACAAACAACTATCATTTATGAATCAATTCTAGCCCTTTTTATTTTCTTCTTAAGAAAAATAGAGCAACAGTAATTATGCATGTTTCAAGTTCATAAATAACATCACATAAGATTATTGTCCAATAATATTCATTTCATTCACAAAATATCATAGCGTAACTTAGGATAAAAAAATACTTAAAAATATTTTGATATGAAGAAATACATCATAGTCATAAAAGACTATGTAGTCATAAAAAGACATTGTTATGCAAAAATAGACAAGATATGCCTAGTAAAGCCCTATAAATGGACAACATGTTTGTAAAAAGTAAGCCAAGGTTGCATTATACTCTATATTTGAGTTATGCAAGTTTTTATTGGTGTGGTTTATCATATTATAATTGCTTATGTTGTTATTTTCTCAATTTCTAGTAAAAAGGGTTGGTGTGTAATAGAGACAATGTTTTCCTTGTCATTTGGAAGATCAAAACTATATTAAGTGACCAAATTAAAATACATGACCAAGCTTCCTTTCAACTTCAAAAAATGTTTTGTAAGTTGTAATATGGAGGGGTGTGTATGCTTAGGGCGGGGGGTAAATTTATCTACATGATTTAAAATAAAATTCAAAATTAAAATAGGTTACTTTCATGCACCAAGATTTGGAATTTCATGTAAATTTGATGCTTAAACTGCCTTAGAGGAAAATGTAGGACCTAGTCTTAATTTTGATCCAAATCAAGTGGTTGAAATTTTAGAAGGTGTAATTTGTAATTTTACACTTGTATATAAACTTAGGTTGGCATTCTCAAACAAAAGGCTAACTTTTGTGCATAAGGGCTAAAAAATTCCTTGTAAAACCAAAGGGCACACTAGGCTACACTGAAATGCACATGAAGGTCTCAATACTCATTCAATTACAGTGTTTCAATTGAAAATTATTTGTTAAGTCATTTTATATAATCCTATATACTTATTTTTTCATTTTCAATTATAAAAGATTATGTTGTGCAAAAATAAGCGAGAGATGCCTATCAAAAGCCTAGAAATGCACTACATATTTGTAAAAGGTAAGCCAAGGTTGTATTATAACTTAGATTTAAGTTGTGAAAGTTGGCGCAGGGGGTGTGGTTTATCATATTTTACCCATTTACATTGTTAATTTTTCAATTACAATTTTAAAAAGGATTGTTGTGTAAAAGAGGCAATTTTTTCTTTGTAATTTGAAAGGTCAAACTATACAAAGTGAACAAATTGAAATTGGCATCCCAACTTCCTTGTATCTCAAAAAAAAAAATTATATCTTGTAATATCAACTTAGATATACAACAAATTTTCATATCTCATTTAAAGTGTAATTGAAGAACAAAAGATGTTTTTTTCATGCATCTAGGATTGGTATTCATGTAAATTTGAAGGAAAAACTTCCTTGGAGTGAAATGCATACCCTGGTCTCAATTTTGACCCAAATTGAGTGGTTCAACTTTTAGATGGTGTAATTTGTGATTTTACACTATATATAACCTTATATTGGAAGTTTTAGACAAATACATTCATATTGTGCACAAAGGATTATATCAAGGGTTATAATTTGAATTTGAAAACTGGTGTCAATAATAATTATGTATTGTGCCAATTAGTTGTAGCTCGAGTGGTTGGAGGGAATGTCATTATCCTCCCTACCCAAATTCAATTCTCTCAAGTGACATGTTTGAGCCCATAATGAGTATATTATTGCAATGGCTTCAAGCCTTATTATTGTTTGACCTCATGTCCTCAAGGTAATTTTGAAAGAAGAATAGCAAATAGTGTTCAGTTGCAATGGAGTAATATGTTTATGTGTTTGAGTAGAGAATGTGTTTCTCCCATTAATGTGTCTTTTCTCTATCAAATACATAGTAGAATTGTTAGTGAAATCATTTATTCTTTATGTATTTAGATATTTCAATATTGGACTATCTCCCATCACATAGTCGCATGTATATTTATTTCTTTGTAAGATCAGCTTTTGTGTATTTATGTAATAATAGTGTAATTTCAAGGTTAGGCTAATCAGTTCAATAGAAGGCAAGTGGTCATCTATGACTAATTACCAAGGTATGTGTTTTTAGTAGTACTTTGAGATTCTAGAATGAAGTTCCCAATATCAAGTTGGGCCTCACCTTAAGTTTGTGTAAATTATAATTCTTCAAACCCTGACACCTAATACCATAAATGAAAACTAATAGGAAGGGGTTTTTTTATATAACATTTATGTGGGTATCAAGATAGAAGCATATCAACGATTTTAGTTAATAAGTGTTTTGTAGATCTGTCTATACCTAATATTCCTGATACCCAATAGATCCAATACTCGATATCCTTGATACTCAATATTCCCAATACCCATTATCCTCAATCCTTGATATCCCTAATTTTGAGAAATGTATAGGGCAATAATGATTTATCTTTTCTTGGTAGCTTCTTGTGATGTTGTTTTACCTTTTCTTGCTTAGTAGCTTCTATTTTATTATTATGATTGTATATCCCAATAGATAAAAACAAGAAGAACAATAGTACACAAGGACACATAATGTATGCTGCAAGCCAGAGCCAAAACCTTACCACTTGAGAGGAAAACACGCAAATCTCTTCTCTTCATATAGATTCTTCAATTGACGAATTCCAAGACCTCTAGACCAAGACCAATACCCTCTAAGACCAAGTCAAACCTTTATGGATGATGTGCTTCCTTTGTCCAAGTCAAACCCAATCAAATCTCTTACAGCAGCACAACTTTGACCCTTAGCTTTAGAATTTCAGCCTCCGCTACAAGCCTGAAATTTTTGGCCCTCCCAGCAATAGTTATTACCACATGTGTGAGCTTATTCTAGCACCCCTAGGCTTCTTCAGACTTTCGCTTGGCTTTCTCCTTCTTCTAGTGCTTAAGGATGACCTAATGTGACCTTCATTGACCTTCTTTCTCTTCTTTCTTCAAGTTTGATCTTGTGGCAAAAAAACCCTAGCCTAGCAGCAAAAATCCTATCCTTCCTTTGCACATGTAAGAGAGAATTAGCCCAAGAACACTTCTTTGTCCTTCTCCTTATTTGTTAAATTCTTTGTCTTCCTTCTTCACTTGAATTAGTAAGTGATGAATGTGTTCCAAGGAGGTTGAGTTCCCTCCTTTACATAGGCTTCTAAAGGTGGACGTGGCTCCTCAAAATAGGTCTACCTCCTAGCTACCAAGCTAACTTGGTCTTGAAGCGTATTTTGAAACTTTTAATGACAAAAATAATTTCATTTACAAGTTACAATGTGCCTGATGGGGTCATCAACTTATGACAATTACTCTTTTGACTTATTGACCTAGGACAAATCGTAGAAGCACTCAATGGGTGTTTTGGCCTCTAAAATAAAAGAATTTAAACATGAAACCCATGCTTCAAAGATAATAACAATAATTTTCTTTCATTTTACAAGAATCAAAAAGTACATTTCATATACATGAAGACCAAACCTAGTTACACATTTTTCAACACTCCCTCTTGACTAGGGAGGTATTCATAAATGGTACATGGACATTCTCAATATAAAGAGATCTCATAAGAAGAGCCGGATTGGTAACCCATTTGTTTAGCATCATAACAAACAACATTTTCATATAGCAAGGCCTTGACTAATAGCTCTATCTTTCCACAAGATAAAAGCAAAATATTGGTGAGACTAATGATTTATAAACACCATTATCATTGCCTCTCAAGGTACATATCCCACCTGAGTGTTCACATAGTAGGTCCTTCCTTGGACTATTCTTATCTTGGACAGCTAGTCCTCAAAGAATACCGGTCCTCGATTACTCTTATATTGGATGCCCTACCTCATCCTCTAAGAGTATTGGATGCCATATGCTTACCCAATCCTCCATTATTTCTTCCCAAGTGAAGACAAGAATGATGTGCCTATCTCTCCCTCTCAACCAGGGATGATATATCAACCAAACCAAGCTTGCCTCTCAAATACACAAGCTTCTTATTAGGAAGATATTTTTTCAATATGTCAACTACTTTCTCATCAATGGATATATATTGTAGCTTCAGCACACCATCTTGTACTAGCTTCTAAATTTAGTGATACTTGTTGGTATGTTTTGTCTTTCCATGAAACATTGGGTCTTCATATACAATCTTATACAACTAGTGTTATCACAATGTATCAATGTAGGGTCCATTGGTCCTTTAAATAAGTCGGACAATAACTTCCTCAACCAAATGGATTCTCTTCTTATTGCATAGGCTGCAATATATTCAGCCTCAACACTACTTAAAGAAATCACATCTTTCTTTCTTCTCATCCATGAGATCATTGAGGATCCCAAACTAAAACATCCTCCTCTACTGCTCCTTCCATCCTTCTCACTACCTCCCTAGTCAGACTGGTATATCTAATCAAGTGGACATCATTCCTCCTATCATATTTCAAGCAGTAGTGGAATGTTCATTGCATATACCTTAGTATGTGCTTGGCTATTATCCCATGATCATGCTTCAGCTCCATTGGGAACTGGCTGAGAACATTCACTGCAAAACATATGTTTGGTTAGGTATTCACCAAGTACATTAGTGAGCCAATCAATTTTCTATACCTGGTGGGATCCAATGGGTTAGATTCGGAACTCCCTAGTCTTCTCAAGTTTGTGATCATCGGGGTTTTCATTGGTTTGCAATCCATCATGTCAAACCTATTGAACATCTTGATCACATACTTTTCTTGACCTAAACAGATCTCTTCAGGTCCCTACCATACTTCGAGTCCCAAATAATAGTGCATCAAACCAAGATCCTTCATATAGAATTTTGTTGCTAGCTACTTCTTTCATTCTTCAAATAAACCTTCCACACCTATCAAGAGAATATCATCCACATACAGAAGAATGATTATAGGCTCATCCTTTACAACCTTGAAATAAATGTTCGGATCAACATAACTTTTTGTGAAGTCCAATATTTGAAGGTATGCATCCATCCTTGCATACCATGCCCTTGGTGCCTACTTAAGGCCATATAATGCTTTCTTCAACCTGCAAACATATGCTTCTTTATCTTTCATTTCAAATCCCAAAGGTTTCTCTATAAAGAATTCCTCATCAATTGTGCCATTGAGGAATGCAGTTTTAACATCCATTTGATGTATATTCTAGCTCATTGATGTTGCCAAAGAGACCAATGATCAAATAGTTGTATACCTTGTTTTTGGAGCAACAGTCTCTTCATAATCGATACCTTATTGTTTAGAGAATCCCGTAGACACAAATATTGCCTTATACTTGCCAATACTTCCATCTGTTGCATGTTTGATTTTATAAAGCCATGTGGAAGTCGCCACAAACTTGTCTTCGGGCCTAGGTATGATCTCCCATACCCCATTCTTCATTATCGATTGATAATTTTCATTCATGGCATATTTCCATTCTTGATGATTGACAACTTCTTCAAAAGTGGATGGCTTCTATTAACTTTGTCATATATGTTACATACCTTGAATATCGTTTTGGTTTCTTGCTTTCCGTGAACGTGCCCTTAGCAGCTCCATGTCCCTCTGCATCTGATAGAGTATATTTTAACCAGTTAAGTCTCTTACTAGTCTCGTGGATTACCATAGGTTGTATAGGTTCATTGGGACCTTCATCTTCATGGTTTGATTCTTCTTCCTCCCTAGTGACTTATTCTTCAAATATCGGAATTTCATCATCATGAGAGTCCATAGGGAGATCCTTTGATTTATTGAATGTAATACTTTCATCAAATATTACATCTCAATTGACTTTTATCTGGTGTCCTTATTTTATGTAGATCCTATAGGCATTAGAAGAATTACTCTCACCAACGAAGGTTCCCTTCATGCATGATGGATCCAACTTCTTTCTCTTGTCCTTTGGTATATGAATATAAGCAACCAAAAATTAGGAGATGATCTATGCTTGGTTTCTTCCCAATGAATACTTCTTTAGGAGTCAAGTTATCTAGTGGCATGTGGGGACTTTGATTTTGTATGTATACAGTTCCTTTTGTTGCTTCACCCCATAGGAATTTCGGTAAATCTTGATCATGTAGCATTTCTTTCAAAATTTCTTCAATGGACCAATTATTTCGCTTTGCAATTGCATTTTTCTCAAGATTATATGGGACTATCATCTCCCTCTTAATCTTAGAATCCATAAAGAGGGTTGTAAGTTATTTCGAACTATATTCTCCTCCATTACCAGATCTTAATATCTTGACTCTCCTTTCTGTAAGGTTCTCTACTTCAGATTTGAATTCTTAAAATTTGGTAAAGACTTAATCCTTAGATTTCATTAAGTAAACCCAATTTTTCCTTGAATGGTCATCTATGAATGTGGCATAGTATAGATGGCCTCCAAGTGACTTTGGAGTCATATGACCATAGACATCAGAATGGATAAGATCCAAGATTTATTTTGACCTTGAAGCATTGATTCCAAATGGTCTCTTGGTGTTCTCACCTAATGCACATCCCTTGTAAACTTCGTCATGATCTTCTTTTAGTTCAAAGATTCCATTTACTATGGTATTTAGAGTTGGTAATATTTTGTAGTGGAGATGACCAAATCCTCTATGCCAAAGTTCACATGGGCTAACTTCAATGTGAACCAAAGTTTGAGCAAGGGGAATTATTAATTTATAGAGTTTTCCTTCACGAATTCCAACCATTCTAGCATATTCTATGCTTGAGTTTTTACCCCATACTACAACCTTTTCATCAACGAATGCAACTCAATCACCCTTTTCTTCTAAGAAAAATGGAAAGTAATTTTTTGTGCAAACCTGAAACATATAAGATATTATTGAGATGAATGTTTCCCCCATTTTCTAGCTCAATCGAAGTTGTTCCAATTCCTCTCAGAGGGTACCTTTTATTATCACCAAGCTCTACAAAGTAAGAGGACTTCCCCTTTGATAATGTCTTCAATTGCTTATGTTGACTAGTCATATGCCTTGATGCTCCACTGTCGATCACCCAAATATTCTCATCTTGAAATGTGACAGTGAGTACTGAGAATAATCCTTCATCCTTTGTAGATCTCTTGGTCACTTCCTTCTTAGAGAAAAATAAGAGATCCCATACATATTTGATTCCCTTCTTAGGTTGACTTGCCACCTTTGAACACTTCTTCGAAACTTCTTCAATGTAGTAGATATCTTCATTATGCCCTTAGCTAACCTTAGCTCTGATACCATGTTGAGAAATCTATAGGGAAATAGTCGGGATGATTTCACTTTTCTTGATAATTGTTTGTGATGTTTTATTACTTTTTCATTAGGGGATTTTTGAGGTCTAAAATGGGCCTCCTAAGAAAAATGTACAACCAAAATAAATTTTATAAGAACCAATAGGATTCAAGATGATGATGTCAACCATGGGGGATGATTCACCATTTTTGGAGAAAAAAGGTACAAAGATTAAAAAATAATAAAATAATAAAACTACTTTTTCAACTTGTATTTTCAACCTATCTCCCTAAGTTTTTACTCACATTTTGAGTGGGACTACTCATTGGATGAAAAATTTAATTCCTCATCCAAGAAGTACCCATGTTTTATACTTTCGATGGACCTTGCTACATGAAAAATGAGAAATATATGAAAAAATGTGATTGCAATCACGTTTTTCATGTATTCTCATTTTTCGTGTAGTAGGGTCCATCGAAAGTATGCAACATGGGTAATCATTGGATGAGGAACCAAATTATGCAGCCAATGAGTGTTTCCGCTCTAAATTTGAGTAAACCCATACGGAGATAAGTTGAAAATACGAGTTGAAAAAATAATTGTCTTTTTTTCCCTCTAAAATTTGATGATGTAATTTAATCTTATTTTATTATTTCCACTATTAGTTTATAATTTCCTTAGTAGGCCCATTTAAGACCTCAAAAATCCCTTAATTCTTACTTATGATCTTCCTCTTTTATTATTATGTTTTTATATCATCAAACAACTACCAAAACAAGAAGAATAATAGTACACAAGAACATGGAATGTAGGTTGCAAGCCAGCGCCAAAACCTCTCCACTTGAGGGGAAAACCCGCAAATATCTTCTCTTCTTATAATTTCTTCAATTGGTGAATTCCAGGACCTCTAGACTAAGACCAATACCCTCCATGACCAAGTCCAACCTTTCTGGATGATGTGCTTCCTTTGTCCAAGTCAATCCCAGTCAAATCTCTTCCAACAACACAACTTCGACCCCCAACTTCAGAATTTTGGCCTCTACTATAGGTATGAAATTTTTGGCCCTTCCAGCAGCAGTTGTTGCCACACATGTGAGCTTATTCTAGCCTCCCTAGGCTTCTTCAGACCTTTGCTTGGATTTCTCTTTCTTCTGGTGCTCAAGGATGACCTAAGGTGACCTTTGTTGACCTTCTTTCTCTTCTTTCTTCAAGTTCGATCTTGTAGCAACAAAACCCAAGCCCAACAGCTGAAACCCTAGCCTTCATTTGCACATGTGAGAGAGAATTAGCCCAAAAACACTTCTTATTTGTTATTCTCCTTCTTTGTTGCCTTCTTTTTCTTCCTTCTTCACTTGAATGAGTGAGTGATGAATGTGTTTCAAGGAGGTTGAGTTCCCTCCTTTATATAGGCTTCTAAAGTTGGTCATGGCTCCTCAAAATAGGTTGACTTCCTAGATGTTAGCCTGACGTGGTCTTGAAGGGTATGTTGAAAATTTTAATGAAAAAAATAATTTCCTTTACAAGTTACGGTGTACCCGATGATCCGAATTGGATCCATGAAAATTATTAGAGTTCTATGACTATATCAAATCAGGACAGACTTCAAATTTCTGAATAAAAGACATCAAGAAGGACCTCTGGACAGTGGCAGTTTGTAGACAACAAGGAACGGTGAGGACCTCGATCAGAGCATGCTGACTGAGGTCCATGAAGGCCGCGCAGGATGCAAACTAGCAGTTAGGAAGTCTGGATCAGAAAATGGAGGTCATTTCTGATGTGCGATTAATCGCGCATCACTGGGCAAAACCCCTCCAAATGGAAAGGCCCCAAGCGCTCGATCACAAGAGAAGCCAGAGAACCGTGGGAAAAGTGCTAAAGCAAAAGGCGGGTCCCGTGCTCCAAAACCGGTGGAATATCAGCGGCGTTTTGGGCGGTAAGAGGAATTGTCAGGAGACCCGGCAATGCCATACAGTGAATGATGCATGTCCCGCGAATGAGAGAGAAAAATGCTTCTCATCGCACGCTAACGTCCAAGCAAGTCAACCGCGCGATAAGAGCGAACACCGTAGGATCTGGGGGCTCCAGATCTAACGCCAGAGATTGCGCCCAATGGAAAACCGGATCTGACGGGAGAAATAAGCTTCATCACATAAAGGTTGAAGTTTGATAGGACCGCTGAGTTAGTGGATGAATCATTACACAGAGTAACTGAAATACCGAACCGTTTGAGGAAGAGCTGACGCAGTTCGTGAAAGGACAAGTGGTCACTTCCCTGTGAGACGTTACACAATGGTAATGACACAGAGGCAAGGAATTCCAAGCGAACAGAAGTAAGCGATCCGAAGAGGTGGAAGAGGAAGCGAACAGTCAAGGACGTATTGGCTTTAAGCCATGAATGAACAAAGAACAAAATTGAGCACGGTAAGAAGAAGGAGACAAAAGAGACAGAAGTAGACACAGAGAGCCGATCTGGCCTGCAGAACTAAGGCAACATCGACCAGACAGAAGGCTTGAGAGGTTCAAGAAATCCCTATGAGGATATCTGTCAGGAATTGGGTACCGAATTGGACTCGTCCCATCAAGACCAGTTGAGGTTGAGACTTACTAAGGGGGATTTTGTGCACTATAGTGGCTTGGGGAATCCAAGAACCACCCTACTAAGCATCATCTGCTTCAGGAGACTCAACTTGAGCTCTTCATTGTAAACACTCCATTATAAAGACACAATAAAAGAAGGCCACCACTGAAAGCTGGACCGGAGATGTAGCCTGGGAGGATTGGGTGAACTCCTTATTAATTTATTTTGCTCTTGTATTTGCTTACTGTGTTTCTCTTAATGTTTTCCAGTGTCTATGTATTTTGCAATCTTATCAATCCGCTGCCTAAGATAACATAGACACACACTAGCACATGAGTCTGTAATACCTTCATTCATTAATTAATTAACTGAGATCACTCATGAGTGATTTTCAAATCAAGTGGTATCAGATCTCTAGGCTATTAAGGTTAGACAAGCATGTGTTGGATTTAGTTGTTGAATGCTAACTAGATCAAAGCTCAAATTAGGAGGAGTGTTGGTCGAAATTAATCCTGAAATTGTGAGAGTCTATCCTCGGAAGACAATGTCAGAGGAAGGTTCTATGGGGCTACACCCTCAATTCTTAGATAGTTTCCTAGCCCTAAGGTCCACTGTAGAGGAAATGTATAAGGACTTTAGAAAACATAAAGATGAAGATTCATCAAGCTCCAAACAAGACAAAGGAGAAGATGAATATCTCCTCCATGACCACTCAAAAGACAAAGGGAAAGAAGAAAGCTTTCTCACACCTCCTAATAGCCCTAAACATAAAAGGAAGGCATATTTGACTAAACTAGATGTTAAATTTGATTTACCTATATATGATGGAGAGTTGAATGCAGAAAAGCTGGACAATTGGATTAGACAAATTGTTGTTTATTGCAGAATGTAGAGTATTGATTCAAACAAGAGTAAGATTCAACTAGCAAGCCTATGCCTTGGAGGCACTGCCATGGTTTGGTGGGAAGGAAGGACCCAAGCTGACATGAAGAGACATCGTAAGACCATTTCTGTCTAGATTGAATTTATTTCTGCAATCAAAAAGCAGTTCTATCCATTGGCCTACATGCAGCAAGCCATGATGAGCTAGCAAACTCTTCGACAGTTGAAAGGGAAAAGTGTAGAAGGTTACACCCAAGAATTTAGGAAGAGATCATTGATTCTAGGAATCTCATTAGACTCACTTGAGACTTTGTTGAAGTACATTGGTGGTCTACACAGCTACATGAGGCACACTATCCTCATGTTTAATCCCACTAGTATAGATGAGGTATTTTTTCAAGCTACTCATCTAGAAGCTAGAGGAAAGAATGAAAGTCCAGAAGTTGGGGGATCATCCCAACCCACTGCAAGCAAGAATAAGGAGAAAAAAAAACAGAAATGAAAAGCAAGGAAGGCTAACACTACACAAAAGAGCAAGTCTTCATGCACTCATTGTAAGAAGGATGGCCATGATGATGAGCATTGTTGGATTCTGCATCTAGAGCTGAGACCTAAGAAGTTCGAGGGCAAGAAGAAGAAGATTGCTGCAACTATTCAGAAAGATTTGGGGTCAGACTCAGGAGATGAAACAACTATTGCAGCCACAGGTATAAGAGGTAAGAATTCTGAAGCATCTACTAGTAATTATGTACATTCTACTATTGATGAAGAAAATGAGAGAAAAAGACATGAGATTTTCCATATTTGAGTTATTTCCAAACATCAAAAGATTGATACTTTGTTTGATAGTGGCTCACAAGTAAATTTAATTTCTGAAGCAATTGTAAAGAAGTTTGGGATTAGTGAACTTACACCTCACAAGAAACCATACCCATTAGGATGGTTAAATGATAAAGCGCAACTACAGTGACTAGACAAATGCAAACTCAGTTTTTTTTTTGGGTCAGCATTTGTAGATGAGGTTGAGTTAGACATAATTCCTTTGGATATATGTGGAATTTTTTTAGGAAGTCGTTACTTGTATGACATAAAAGCTATTTTCTATAGAGCTGAGAACAAGTATCTACTTGTTAAAGATGGAATCGAATACTTTGTAAGAGCTCATAAGCTCAAGAATAATTATACTCATAAACTCAGGGAAAATGAAACGAATGATAAATTCATGCAAACAATTCTTACTGATGGTTGTAAAGGAAAAGAAACCTGATAAAACCAGTGTATTTGAGGGTTGTAATGCTAAAAAGCAAGCTGATTTAGAAAAGGTTGTTTCAGAGTATGATATCTTGTTTCAAGAACCTAAAGGTCTTCCACCCAAAAAGGAAATAGTGCATGATATTATTTTGCAACAATATGCTCCATTTCCTAACATTGGAATGTATAGGTTGTCTGCTTTAGAGAACGCAGAAATCAAGAAGTAGGTGCAGGAGTTGCTTGAGAAGGGGTTCATTAAACCTAACACATCACCATCTGGGTCACCAATTGTTTTGGTGAGAAAGAAAGATGGCTCGTGGAGAATGTGCATTGATTACCGAGCATTGAATAAGATAACAATAAAAAATCGCTATCCCCTTCCTCGCATAGATGATCTCTTAGATTAATTGAAAGAAGTTGTTTATTTTTCCAAGCTAGACTTGCATAGTGGATACCATCAGGTCATAGTCGTAGAACAAGATGCATGGAATACTGCTTTCAAAACAAAGTAGGGATTGTATGAGTGGCTGGTTATTCCTTTTGGCTTAACTAATGCTCCTGCTACTTTCATGAGATTAATGAATGATGTACTTAGACCTTTTCTTGATGATTTTGTTATTGTGTACCTAGATGACATTTTGATATTTAGCAAAACATGGGAAGAACACTTAAAGCATGTTAAGCAGACACTAGATGTTTTGAAAAGAGAGAAAATTTATGTTAAACTCTCAAGATGTGAATTTGGCAAAACATCTTTGAATTATTTGGGTCATATAGTAGGGGGTGGTGAATTGAAGATAGATCCCTCTAAGGTGGCAGTCATTGTGAACTGGCCTAAACCCAAATCTACTACAGAAGTTAGAAGCTTCTTAGGAGCAGCACAATATTGCAGGAAGATCATTTCTAACTTTTCCTTAATTGCAGCTCCCTTACATGCTTTAACGGGATTGAACAAGGTGTTTCAGTGGGGAGGCAAATAGCAGAAAGCCTTCGACACCTTGAAAGAAAAGATTAGTACAACACCTGTACTAGCACTACCTGATCTTCAAAGACCATTTGAGTCCAAACAGATGCCAGTGACTATGCTATCGGAGTAGTGTTTACACAACATGGTAAACCAATATGTTATCATTCTGTGACATTTAATTCTACAGTAGTTAACTATCCTACATATGATAAAGAATTATATGCATTAGTACAGAGTGTGAAAAAGTGGAAACATTACTTAATTGGCAAAGAGACAGTAATACATATTGATCATCAACTACTTCAATATCTACACTCCCAAACTAAGTTGCAGCAATCAAGACACTATAGATGGATGGGTTTTCTACAACAGTTTCATTTAGTCATCAGATATAAAAAGAGCATACATAACAAAGGTGCAGATATGTTATCTAAACCCATTATAAATGCATCTACTATACTTAAGCATAATTTTGTGTTACTTGAGAGTTACATTGAACAATATGCTCAAGATATGGACTTTAAAGATGTATATGCAACTTTAAGTCAAGGAAAACGAGTAGAAGAATTGGATTATCATGTAAAGGACTGACTTTTATATCATTGTGGGAAGTTATGCATCCCACAAACTGAAAGAATTAATATAATTTGAGAAACATACACTTCTCTAATATCAGGTCACTTTGGGGTAAGTAAAATAGTTACACAACTGCAAATATTTTGTTATTGGCCAAAAATGAAAGACGGTTTTTAGATATGTAAGAGAGTGTACTATGTGTGTAAAAAGCAAGCCCAACAATAGAAAACTAGGCTTGTACACTCCATTACTAGTTCCTTCTCACCCTTGGGAAAGTGTTTCCATGGATTTTGATGGAGGACTGCCTAAATCTAGGAAAGGTCATGATTATCTATATGTTTTTGTAGATAGGTTCAACAAAATGTGTATTTTGATACCTTGTAATAAGTAGATTACAACTGAACAAACTACAAAACTGTTCTTTCAACATGTATGGGTTCATTTTGGATTACCCACTTCGATTGTATCTGATTGAGATACCCGATTTGTGGGGAAGTTTTGGTCAAGTCTGTGGGAACTGATGGACACCAAATTGAAGAAAATCACAGCTTTTCATCCACAAACTGATGGCCAAATAGAAGTAGTTAACAGGATAGTGATCTAGTTACTCAGGGGATATTGTAGCAAGCATCCTAAGATTTGGGATGAACATTTATGTTATGTGCAACATGCTTACACCAGAGAAAAACATTCTTCTACATAGAGATCTCCTTTTGAGACCTGTTTTGGTTTCACACCAAGATCTCCTTTGGATTTTTTCTTTGGTAAAGACACCACAGTTGAGGGACACAGTGATGTGGACAGGGCAACTAGGTTCATTGAACAGATCCAAGAGATCCACTAGACAGTACAGGAATAGCTTGAAAAGAGCCAAGCCAAATACAAGGCAAGGCATGACAAGCATCAGATGGAGCATAGTTTCCAAGTTGGTGACCAAGTTTGGCTATATATCAGTAAGGACAGGATGCAAGGTGAAGGTAAAAAGCTAAAGCCTATCAGGTATGGACCCTTCAAGATACTTGAGAATATTGTTGAGAATGGTTTTCGCCTTGATCTACCAGCTTACATGCACATCTACTCAGTTGTGAATGTAGATTGCTTGAGATTGTTTGAACCTTCACTAATTGAAGTTCCCGAAGAGCAGAGTCAATTGCCTTCTATTGATGACCTGTTACTTGAATATCTTAATGAATTGCAGGAAGACACAGTTCTAGACAGGAAGGTGAGGACGACGTGCAGGGGAGATGTTGAGTACCTCAGAGTTGGGCTTAAGGTTTCAAATCCGAACAGTGCAAAGTGGATAGATATTGGACAAGTGAGACAATTGTACCCTCACTTAGTCGATGCTTGAAAATCAAATGTTGGTGGTCCAAAATCTCTTTAGTGGGAAGGCCGTGATCCTAATTGGATCCATAAAAATTCTCAAAGTTCTATGATTGTATCAAATCAGGACAAACTTCAAAAAACTTGTGAACAAAGAGCTATCAGGAAGACCTCTGGATAGTGGAATATTGTAGCCAGCAAGGAACGAAAATGACCTCGATCAAAGCGTGCTGACCGAGGCCCATGGAGACCACGCAGGATGCAAACTAGTAGTTAGGAAGTCTGGATCGGAAAATAGAGACCATTTTTGATGCGCGATTAGTGCTAAGCACTAATCGCTGGGAAAAACCCCTCGAGAAGGAAAAGGCCCAAGTGCTTAGTCGCATGGGAAGCCGGGAAACAGTAGGAAAAGCACTAAAACAAAAGGCAGGCCCTGCACTCCAAAACCGGCAGAATATCAGAGGCATGTTGGGCAGTAAGCGGATTTGGTAGGAGAACGAGCGATTCCACACATTGCATGATTCGTGTCCAGCGGATGAGAGAGAAAACTGCCTCTCATTGTGGGCTAATGGTTGAACAAGTCAACTACGCGATAAGAGTGAACACCGTAGGATCTGGGGGCTCCAGATCTGACAGCAGAGATTGCGCCCGATGAATGACCGGATCTGGAGGGAGAATTAAGTTGTGGCGCATAAAAGTCTGAAGTCTAATTTGACTGTTGAGTTGGCAGATGAATCATTACACAGTGTAACCGAAATACTAAACCGTTTGAGGAAGAGTTGGCACAGTTCGTGAGAGGACAAGTGGTCACTTCCCTGTGAGACATTACACAGTGGAGATGATGCGGAGGTAGGGAAATCCAAGTGAACAACAACAGGTGATCCGAAGGGGCAGAAGAGGAAGAGAACAGTCATGAGACAAATTGGCTTTAAGCCATGAAAAAACAGAGAACAAAAACAAGAAAGCGAGCACTGTAAGAAAGAAGGAGACAGTGAGACAGAGAGACAAAACAGAGAATAAGCAAGAAGTAGAAAACAGAGAGCCGAGCTAACCTGCAGAGTAAGGTAGCATTGAGCAGACAAAAGGCTTGAGAGGTTCAAGCAATCCCTGAGAGGATATCTGTTTGGAACTAGGTAACAAATAGGACTTATCCCATTCAAGACCAGTTGAGGTTGAGACTTAGTAAGGAAGGGTCTGTGCACTCTAGTGGCTTGGGGAATCCAAGAACCACCCTACTAAGCATCATCTATTTTAGGATACTCAAATTGAGCTCCTCATTGTAAAAACTCTACTTTAAAGACACAATAAGAAAAGGCCACCACTGAAAGTTGGACCGGAGACGTAGCCCAGGAGGATTGGGTGAACTCCTTATGAATTTGTTGTGTTCTTGTATTTTCTTGTTGTGTTTCTCTTACTATTTTTCATTTTCCAGTGTCTATGTATTTTGCAATATGATCGATCCGTTGCCTAAGATAACATGGACACACACTAGCACACGAGTCTGTAATACCTTCATTAATTAATTAATTAATTGAGATCACTGAAGAGTGATTTTCAGATCACAAAACAACAATAGAAAGCGGTCAATATTTCACTTCCAAACAGTCCCACCTTCTTAGAAATTCAAAGAGAAAAGACACCCAACCTAGGGGATAAGTAAACATAAAGTGGTTTAAACATTTATCAGGCTTACCTTAGCTATAGTGAGTTAATAGGATGCAAGACTAATGTATACCCTTTTTGTCACTATTAGGTTGCTCTGGTTAGATTTTCTTAGTTTGTATTTAATTAACTGACAAGCTAAGAATATTATCCATAAAATTTAACATGTTAATGATAATAATACCATAATTAAATAATTTATCTTGCCCATTGATAAGGTTAACATGAAGTGGGCCTCATGATATTAAATGGCTTGGTAGTGACTGGAGAGTGTAATGGTTGATAAACATCTTATCTGTATATTTCCTCAACTAGAAATTGCACCGAATTATTTTAAGTGTGAAACTTGGACTATTAATGGCAACAAATTCTTTCATTTGGCATGGTCAAGGATGACACAAGTGCACACAGTCTTCATATTAAAATTCTTCTTGGAATAAGGTATCTCATTTTAAGGTGAAACCTAGGATTTTGAAGGTAGGACTCTCCTATTAGAGCATAATCAAAGACTACACAAGTACATACAACCATGGGCCCCTTCACTCTTCACATTTGAGTGAGAATCCATTAAAGAGAGTAGGTGCATGTATAAAATAACTAATATACATGAAAGTTGAGTCTACCAAAAAAAAAACGTTTGTAACTGAGTTATCATAACCCAAGTTCAATGCCAAAGGAGTAAGGCATGTACTAGGTAGAGTCAAAGTCTTAATAGGCCTCCAATGGTATGTCACTTCATGCATGGACCATGTTATTCTAGATGTACCGGGCTTTCTTCTTGAATTACAATGGATACATCAAGTGGGGTGTTATTCTAAAATCCTTCAAGTACCAAATACCATGGTCTGAAATCTAGTGGCCCAATGTTAAGGAAACTTAAGGCCTTGCTTCATGCCTACTATTTCTTGAAGACAATATTGTCCCATGTGTCATATAAACCATCCATATTGTGTATGTACATCATATGGGATGGCCATGGTGTTCAAGTGTACCTCAGGGTCTAAACATACAACTTGTTCATGGTTACAATCTCAACCATAGTGGCTAGTTGTACAACATAATACATGCCATGGGATTCAAGACGTGTTTGTCACTTGGTAACCTTCATCTATAGTGAGTTGTATGTTGAATATCTTAGTATAGGCATAGGGATAGGTTTCATGATTTTCCTCCAAATCATTGACAACTTCCACCTAGGCAATTGTCACCCCCTTGCTTATGAAACATGTCCCAATATTTAGGGTAGGGATTCTAGATGTATGTTCCACAATGCAACCTGAGGCTATAACATCCTAGAGAAGAGTGAGCTCATTCACAGGAACTGATCAATAGGGCAAGTCAAATTACCGTGGAAACGCTTTGGGCCCAAATAAGCTATATGGGAAATGATTGAGTGAATGCAAGAAGCCCAACCATATTTATTTGTTAAATAAAGAAAATGGGATGGCATTATAAATATTCATAGAACCACAAGCACTCTAACGATATGATCAATTCATTTCATGTTTTCTTTTATCATATATAGTTATAGAACAATGAGGACAATGTTCCCCTTAAGGGGAAGGGGTTGTAATAACCCCAGTAATCCTAGAAAGTATGTAGACGTTGTCTTATTTAGGGTACAATCATGTATATAATTTAAATGACGTTTTTTCTTTGTAATTGAAGAAATCATGTTTGGAGCAATTTTCAGACATACATGGTCTTACTTGGGATTGGACCACAAAATATGTGGGACCAAATCTCCCCACCTAATTGTTGAACCACATCTTGGTAAGCCTTATCTCTCTCTTTAGGCAAACTTTCCCTTAGATCAAGGGGGGAATCTCTAAGGCAATATAAGTCCAACAAGGTATGAGTGAAAGGAGTGATCAAATGAATTAAGAAAAATTTTGGTTTAGGGCTTGGTTGTAGCAAGTGAAATTTCATATTTGTATTTAAAAAATTTATCCCACTTAAGGAGTACAAAACATCAATGGTTTCTTAGAATAATTAGAAAATAGAGGCTCAAATGTGGTGCTGGAAATCAAAGGTTTGCATAAAAAATAATAAGTTTAATTCAAGATAGCAAATTAAGGGTTTATTAGACTCAATGAGCAATATGAAATGAAGTGTTTTCTGTTGTTAATTTTCATACTGCAAAATAGAATAAAAGATTGATTTTCATGACTTTTTTTGGTGGTTGAAAGGGGAGGACTAGCTCCTTTATTTCCAAATTGGGCTAGGGGGTCACATGCACCTCGTAAAGGGCTATCTAACAATATATTTAGGATAAATAGGGATGCAAAATCATGTTGCAACAATCCTAAAACAAATGAAGTAATTTAGCAAGGAAGGTCTTTTCATATCCATTACCAACTCAAGCAATGTGAGGCTCATGAAAATTGCACATGGAAGAATAAGGAATATTAAGGATATTTTACCACTCAAACAAAATAAATGAAATAACCTTATCCAAGTTAATATGTATTTAATTGGACCATCACTTTGAAAAATACATGCATACACTCTCTGGAAAGTACTTACCTATTGTTTATTCATAACTCATTGATTCCAACTAGAATTGAAGCCCTTCCATGGATGATCAGTCATGGTAGAAGATGATGTTTTTCCACTTGTTCTATAGTTACCTAGCAAAGTTTCATATGTTAGTACAATGAAATTTGCTAGAGCATCAAGGTATATGTGCACACACAATGAAACAACGTGTCAAATGTACCTAGCATGGCCGGTAATAAAACTATGTTTGTATCAATATATCACCTTTATAGAAGACAAAAATGCATATAATACAAAAATTTGGTTTACTTACGAATCTTATCTTCAGCAACCCAATTCTTGTGGAAATAGTCTAAGAAATTCTCTTCATCTGCAAATTTGATAATAAAAAAAAAGTGATTGATTGCATCATCCACTTCAGAATTAAGAGTGTTTCATGATAAAACCTAACTAAATGAACATCTCATTGGCTTTTATGGAACTAGTGGCCAACCAATTGACATTTTTTAACCAAGTCCGCCATACATGCTAAACACATAAGATCACATCACAACATGTGATCCTCCTGCCATATTTAATTCATTTTAGTGTGATATTTTTAGAATAAATGAAAGTTTGGTTATATCATAGCAATGTTAAAGTTATCTCAAGGCAATGATTTTAACCAATGCATCATCGACCAAGAAGGCATTGACTTTCCAATTAGGACAGATTTGGAAACACTTGTGCATGAGTTTCTCCAGCCATAGTACAATATCATCGTATGTGTTTCGTGATGTGACGACCCATGAAATTGGCACATTTTTGTTCAACAAATTCGATGAGTGTATACAATTGATATTTTCATATTCAACATTACGTAAAGTCAAATACAAGTTATTAATCATATTTAATATCTACAACTTAAATAAGTATATTCAATCAATCATTGGCATCTGAGTTACCCTATATTTATTTGTATCAAATGTTGATTCTATGACTATTAAGCTATTATGTGATAGCTTGACCATTGTATCGAACATCCACTTTGTTTGAATCCTTATTATAAAAGGAACCTCCACACCATTGGGATTTTGGTAAAAGAAAAAATATTCCCAACTCTTTTGATACCAAAGATTTACACTATTTCATCCTTTTTGTGAAGTTGATAATTTCCCTTTGCCAACCTCTTATATATATTTACAATATTTTTATTGCATAAGAAGAAATCTCTATCTCGAGTTTCCGTATCCATGTCAACATGTCTCTTATTTTGGGTTATACAAACTATATCAACAGGCACTCCCAAAAAGAAACAACTCTCTACATACACAACAAAATCCCTTGAAAGCTTTGGCCTATGCAAGGTGTTGGTCTCACCTGAAGTGTCATGTTGGCCATGATAAGGCCAACCTTCCCCATATTCATGTTCACACATATTCAAAGTTAGTATTCCTTTATTAGGAATTTCATTCATAACCTTCACAATAAAATGGCATTGGTAACCCCTCTTGTACATAAATGAGGTCATTCGTTTAGGTGAAGGATCTCCTTTTTTTTCCTTTGGGCCAAATGGACAATGATAACTACACCAAATTTTTTGAATTTTTAGTACATAGAATGAAAGATAAATGTGGTTTCAAAGGATCTAGACAATGCATTTTTGAAATACTTACATTTCATATTGCATTGCAGCTATATCTCTTTGTCTTGGTTCTTTTTTCTATTTCCGTATAAAATTACATGGAGCAATGAGATTCATTTTCTCTCCTTTCATAAAGTCAAAAATTAGTTTTCAAGGGATTAAGCAAATTCGACCAATATTATTCTTATTTCGATTTATTTCATTCCAAACTAAGTCTTTACTAGAGAATATCAACTTCTCTTTGAGGTTTTGCACCTTAAGATCTATGATATGTTTCCATTTGCTTCACTTGCCCATTTTGAACTCATTTTTTCAAACAATATAGAAGGACATTAGAGAAATAACCTATATAGAAACATCTTAACAACAAAGCTATCAGTTCTAAAGAAAAACAAAAAACAAAATAGATGATAGAAAATGAAAGTGAGGATGGAGTTATGGACTAATAAATGAAACCTTGCGTGCAATTTCAATTAATTATTATTATTGTTGTTTATACCATTATTCTTACTGTTGCGTACCCCTGGACAATTCATAAGCTAGGGGTGGATAGATGCTTTGCTGGCAGACTATCAATGGTTCAGAGGAGAGTTAGGGACCTTATTAAACAACACAATGAAGGTGAGTTTTCCATACTATCCACCAATAATGAATGTGACCCCTACTTGTATAGTAGAGGATGTTCTAATGGATCTTGTGAGTCATTAATGAGATTAAAGTAGTATGTCAAATGTAATTTTTCTTATTGGTTAATAACCTTACTGTGCTTAGATCACCAAGAATTGAGAAAGATTGGTTGACTAGATGACATCATGCATGCAACAAGTGTTTCTCCATGAAAGTTAACAATCATTGTTATTAACTACATGAACTACCATCCCCAACATGCTAACCACATGTGACGTTGTAGAGGGTTCTTCTTTTTGGAAGGAAGGCAGAAGAAGTAGTAAACTAGGTTGGTTTAATTGAACCAATCTTAAGGGGATAGACCAATCTGGTCTATAACTAGATTACTATTGGATCCCATTTTCTTCTTTGGTAGAGTTCTTTAGTTATGCTTCAATGGTAATGATTTCTTACCACCAAAATTTGTGATGATCATCAAATTTATTGTCATCAAGATTCAGACCCCCTAGTCTCTTAACTTAGCTAATTGGACAAGATTCAATATCTGTAAAGGTTTATGTTGGGTTTTTGTTTATATATT
Source organism: Pinus taeda (assembly GCA_000404065.3). Lineage (NCBI taxonomy): Eukaryota > Viridiplantae > Streptophyta > Pinopsida > Pinales > Pinaceae > Pinus > Pinus taeda. The sequence goes on from APFE030693608.1 coordinate 29,989, forward strand.
TGAAAATTTTGTATAAAGTGAATTATTTCATAAATAAAATAAGATAAAATTTTAAAAATATACACATACATATTGTAACAACCCTAGTTAAAAATTCATGTAAAAATATATAAGACCACAGTCATGAGACATGTATTCCAAGTTGAATGGTGGGCAAAACATCCTAGTGGGGTGTCACTCTAGTTATTAGGGATAAGGAAATTGGGAAAGGAAATGGCAAAGGCTTTGGAAATGCATGAGGCATTTATTGGAATTTTATTTATGAAAGTAATGGAATTAGGAGAAAAGGAAGGTGAAATGTCACACGTTGCATGTGAGGAGGAAATTGAAGGAAAATAATGGAAATTGAAGAAAATAGAGGCCTCATTGATAAAAATGCTTCTAAGGATCAATGGGTAAGCTTGGTAAGTTCAGTTTTGGAGCTCTCTCTGGTTCTGTCTCTCTCATACTCTTGGATACCTAGAGTTTTATTGGAACACTCTTGGAGAGTGTGGTATAATTGGAGTTTTGGAGCAAGAAGGCAAGGGAAGAGTAGTAAAGTGCAAGAGCACATCGAGATCAACAACTACAACAGGTTTTTCTTGCAAGTACCGAGTTTCATGTATGTTTTCCTCACTAGTTTTGGCATGCATGTGGTTTATTGGTCATGATTTGTCATTGGCACGGAAGATTTCCTGGATTGAAAGTGGATCTTCCTAGCCTTTCCATTTCCTAGATAGCCATGGTGTTGTGGGTTTATTTCTTTATTTTTCTGGTTGGTTCTCATGTTTCCTTAGCTTGGGTTGAGTCACTAGTTCCTCGAAGCCCTAGTTGGAAAAATGCTCTGGAAGCCCTGTAACACCTTGGGTTGATTTACTAGTCTTGGAAGCCTTGGTTGGACAAACGCTCTGGAAGCCCTATGTGGGTTGAGTTATTAGTCCTTAAAGCCCTGGTTGGAAAAATTTTCTGGAAGCCCAAATAAGTTATGGGTTGAATTACTAGTCCTGGAAGCCTTAGTTGGAACAAGCACTCTAGAGCCTTGGAAGGCTTGGGTAGAGACCAATCTAATGATGGTTTTATGATGTTCGATCATGAGGTCGAATAAATTCTTTATGGATTGATTTGGTTGGCCTCTGGAAGCCCTGAATGGTTTTAAATTGATGTGTTCTATGAGATCCCACATTGTTGCTTGGAATATGGCACGAGCGTGACTAGTTGAAGAGAGTTTTGGCTCAGCCATGTCTACGGTCATGTGGAATGTGGTAGTCCCATACCGTGTTGGATTTTTTATCATTAATACGAGGTTATTTCTCCTTTCTAATTCATGAGTATTATACTAGTTGATATGTGGATTCTATGGCTAATGTATCCTTGATATTTATGTTTCTATTATGCTGGTTATAACCATGTGTTATGACAATGATGATGTATGTCTCTCATCATGTTTTTATTAGTAATTGAATTTTTTGAATAATGTAGCTATGACCTAATAGATGATAATGCAACTAATGATATAAGGGAACAATGCTTCTTAGCAATTCTAAGATAAGTATGAGACCCCTATGCTTAGATATGTTATTTACACCTGTAGATTATATTGATGCCAAGTGTTTGATAGAATGTTGGTCCCAGTTGGGGATGGTCAGGCCTAGTCTTGGATTCGGTTTTTGGTTTATTAGTCTTTTCATCATGTGTTTAATGGATTCCAGAAGTTACAACAAGTTCTGGGCGGTGGCCAAAATTATGGGATTGAAAAGTACCTTAAATCTTGTGGACTTTCACATAGGTATGCTGGAAATAGTCCCCTAATGCAGACATGCAGGCTTGTGGGGGCATCCAAATCTCTCTGGACGTTGTCATGCCCATAGCACAGGAGCATCCATAGGTTTAATATCTTAAAAAATCAATAGGATTCAGGGGATGATTATTAGAAATGTTGGGATGGTTCTTAGAAGTCCTATTGCTAATGTTGAAGGTTTGTATGGTGTCTTTCCATCAGTTCCACTTCCTTAACATGAATTAGGATTTCGAATCATATCATAGTAACTTCTCATCACATGTTTAACCTGGTTTGCCAGTTACCTGGGTAGATGTGGGAGGAGGGTGTTACAGAGTGGTACCAGAGCATTGTTCACCCCTCGGACTGGATGGGTGGTGTGTTGGTCATGCATCCATGTCAGTTGCATATGTGTTGCTTATGGTTGTAGTCCATGTGATTGTTGCATTTGCATGGTGTTGATCATTGTTGTAGTGATTTCACCATGAGAATTTTGATGTTGTTGTGGGATGTGTCATCATGAGTGTATGGTTGTATATGAATTTGTTATACATGTCAATGTCTATATGCTGTTATGCATGCATTGTCATGGTGAAGGTTGTTGTGCATGAGGTCGTTGTATGCAATTAGTTCATCATGATGCTATTGGTATGTTATGATGCTAATTTGTTGGCTGAGATAGAGTAGGAGACGCATACTATCAAAGTGAAGTTGCAGCATTGGACCTCGAGGCAAGGGCATGTCGTCCTACAGGTTGTATGTTGGGCATGTAGGTATGTAGGTCAAGGATTGTTATATGCAGTATGGTTATGTGTATGCCTTTCATTCTATTGGTGTTATGGTTACATACATTATAGATGCTAGTTGATTAGTGAATTCATATGCACATGTGTCGGATAGTCATGAATGATAGTAACCTATGATTGTATGCATTGCTATTGTTGTTTTATGTTAGATAACTTAATGATTAGTTTATATGTTTTTGATGAGCATGATATATAACTTGTTGTTGTTATCATACTAATTTGGATTAGTCTATGCAAATGGTTAAGGTTATGAAATTAAGGTATGAGTTAATATGTTGTGACATTATGTCATATTAATCTAGACAGGCTGTGTAGATGTGATTATTATGTATGACTAATAATTGTTTATGAGTTTATGATGTGAACATGTTAGTCAATGACTATTATGGATATCATGATCTCATTTGTGTTTGAGTTGATGTGTTATGAAGTTATATTGTACTAACTAGATTGATTATGCAGATAAGATAGCCTCCCCTGAGATACATTATGAGCTTGCTTATGTCATCTACTTTATGCTTGAATGTTTGATTATGTCATATAGTTGATTAATTTAACATGGTATGTTTTCAAGTTGGTTGAATGTTTGATGCATTGCATAATATGCATTACAGGAATTTTGAGGTCTAAAATGGGCCTCCTAAGGAAATTTTAAAATAATAGTGGAAATAATAAAATAAGATTTGATTACATCATCAAATTTCAGAGGGAAAAAAAGAAAAAAAACTATTTTTTCAATTAGTATTTTCAACTTATCTCCGTATGGGTTTACTCAAATTTTGAGTGGAAACTCTCGTTGGGTGTAAAATTTGATTCCTCATCCAAGGAATACCCATGTTTCATACTTTCAATGGACCCTACTACATGAAAAATGAGAAATATATGAACAATGTGATTGCAATCACATTTTTTCATGTATTTGTCATTTTTCATGTAGCAGGGTCCATTGAAAGTATGCAACATGGGGATTCCTTGGATTAGGAATCAAATTTTTCTTCTAATGAGTACTCTAGCTCGAACTTTGAGTAAAACCTTAAGGAGATAAGTTTAAAATAAGACTTGAAAAAGTGGTTTTATTATTTTATTATTTTTTAATCTTTTTACTTTTTTACTCCAAAAATGGTGAATCATCCCCCATCATTCACATCATCATCTTGAATCCTATTGGTTCTTATTAAGTTTATTTTTTTGTACATTTTTCTTAGGAGGCCCATTTTAGACCTCAAAATTCCCCTAATGGAGTATGCATTCAAATGATCTTGTTTTAAGTTGATTGTACTAACACATATGTGTTGAGACAATTTATATGTACTTGAGTGTAATATGTGATAGTTGTAGCATTATGTCTAATGACTATGAATTATGATATGATTGCCAATCTTGTTAAAGGTTGATTTCAAATTGATAGATATGATTGTCTTGATATTTGGAACATGTGTTTGACATGTGTAAACAGTGCAGGAAATATGCTTGGTATTAGCATGACAAGGTAATATTTGATTTGTTTATATAACTAAAAGTTGGATGATGTGACAGTGCATAGTAACACTCAATTGTAGCAAGGAAAAGGTCAAATAAAGGAATTGGGAAAATAAAGGAAAGGTCAAATGTGAGTATGTGCTATATTCATGGACATGTATTTGACATGTATAACAAATGGTGTCTAGTTATATCTAGATATGTCAAAGACATTAGAGTCACTTAAGAGATTGTGTGGATGTGTTCACTTGCAAGAAAACATGATTGGCACAAAAAGGTAAGGTAATCAGTGTATTGTTATGTTTATGTATGCACTGACAACTATGTGTTGATCGCAGTGTGATGTAAGGGATTGCATGGAAAAGAGGCTACCATGAAATATCAAAGAAGCCCCAAGTAGAGTTTTCCCTTGGAATCACTAGGAACCATGGGGATTGAGTCATGGCATCTATTGTCAGTCTTGTGCTTTTGGTATTTTGGTGATTTTTTGTGATTTATTGCGGTTTTGTTTGCGTCTTGTCCATGGCCATGCCACTTTGTTTATAGTGTCATATTGTTGTTGGTTTTCCTCTTTTTTCTTGTCGGTCTTGCCTTTATTGTTTTGAGAGTCTTGGGAATTGGTTGGGGAAGGAGGAATTTAATGGAGTTCTGGGAGATCTGTGTGGTACTCGACATGTAAGGTAAGACCTAGATGAAGCTCGGTGCATGTATGAGGGAAGTTGAAGGAAAGAGTATGACAACTAGTTGGATTGGTTGGGTCCATTGGTGTAAATGGACGATGGCAGGACATGCATGGGAAAGGTAATCCAAAAAGGTAAGGTGAATGGATTTGAGGCGTAATATGCCTTGGCTATGTTGGGAACTATTGTTCTCGATGTTGCGCATGTGTTGCATGCATAAAGGGAGTTATCTTAACCTTGACCTTATGATATCTAGTAATTATGTTGTGGCCATGATTATGTTGATGTCTATATGTGTATACATGTATGTATGTATGTATTTCATGTCTGATAAGGTCATCATGGATCGTGATTATTAATTCTAATATTTATATGTATATGTATGTATGTATGTATGTTGTTGTCTAACAGGGTTGTTAGGAATCATTCTTGTGGAGGAATGATTGCTTACTCAGATGAATGACATGAAGAGGTTCTTGGTTTATGAGGAATCAAGTGGAAGAGTAGTCATGAAAAATATATGAGGTTAGTATCATGTGGTTATGAGTTGATATTATGTGATTATATTATGTCTATGTTATGGATAGGCTATATTGAGGGATACACCAGCGAAATGAAAGCAGTGTGGTCTACAGCATGCTGGGACAAGCATGGATAAGACACTGGAATCAAGGTTGCTTGGTAGAAATAGTGTGGTTTAGATGTGTGGTACTATTATTGTGCATTGTTGTACATGTTGCATCTGTGATGTTGCATGCATGCGGTGTTTTGTATGTATGTATATATATAAGTGTACATATTTTTTATGCAATGTTATGTACATGGTTGTACAGATAGTGTTGCGTGAATGTTGCATACATAGTGATAGGTATAGATAGTGTTATGTACATGTTGGATATGAGGTCATGTGTACATATTGTATTGTGTGCATGATGGATATGCAGTGTTGTGTGCATGTTAGCTATGCAGTGTTGTGTACATAGGGTGCTATATACATGTTGTATATGCAGTTCTATGTACATATGGTGTTGTGTTCATGTTGTACATGTGGTGCTATGTACATATGGTGTAGTGTGCATGATTTTACAAGTGGTGATGTGAGCATGTGATGGCGTGTACATGTTGTACATGTGGTGTTTTGTGTAGGTGGTGTTATGTACAATTCATGCGCATGGTGTTGTGTACATGTGGTGTCGTGCATGTGGTGTTGTATACATTTGATAGACACATTGTACAAGTGGTATGATGTACATGTGGTGTTGTGTACACGTTTTTCAGGTGGTGTCGTGTACATGTGATGTTGTGTACATTTTGTGCAAGTGGTGTTGTATATAGGTGGTACTGTGTACATGTTGTACAAAGGTACTGGTGTACGTGTGGTATTTTGTGCATGTCATACATGTTGTGTTTCGGGCATGTGGTACTATGTATGTGCATTGTGTAGTTGTTGCATAGTGAAATGTGTATTCGTTGTGTTGTACTCTGTGTACGTATATGTATTGTGTTGTACAACAATGCAGGTGTATGCGTCATAATGTATATCTGGTGTAGGCATATGTATTGTGTTGTGTTGTACACTAGGTGTAGATTTATGTGCGTTATGTCAGGTGTAGGTACATGTATTGTGTGGCATCACACATTGTGTGTGGATGTTTGTGTTGTGATGTACATTGTTTATGTGTACGTGATTGTAGAAAGGAAAAGGAACTAGGTGTTTTCTGAGTGTAGCAACCGATCTAGTGTGTGTACAGAAAGAATAAAGGCATAAGTAAGGATCGATGAAGGATAAGTATCAATATTTTATTTCATTTTTATTATGAATGTAATCTATAATTCTAACTTGTGATGGTTACATGTGATTCATGATTATGGTTTATGATGATTTCATGTGATTCATGATTTTAATTTATGATGGTTCAATTTGAGCTAACCAGATGTGATATCTTTATTGGTGACGATTTCATCAAACAATTAGTTTGACTTGTTTTGATATGAAGCAAACAAGATTGCAAGTATACCTTATTGACAAGCTACCAATGAGGTACGATGTGAATTTATTTCAATTTATTTTAAATCTAATGGAAGTTATGTGCTTGGTACAGGAAGCACAAAAATTCCAAGTTGGGTGGTTGAAATTGACTACAAGAATTATCAGTGTCAATGAAAGGAACTAAAATAGGAAGTACTATGTTGGTAAAGCATTCAAGGGCAAGGCCATTCTGGGACACTGGCACCCAATAGTATCCATTGATTTCTATGAGCATGCTATGACTAGTATGATGGTTTTAAGGCAGGAATATGCCTTCGTTTTTGGACCTTCTGATGCAAGAAAACCTTGCCGAGGGATGGACTGCTCGAGATGGCAGTGCTAGCGGAACTTGGAAGGTGTGTGACTGCATGGAAGGGGGTGACCAATTTCTCGAGGGACTGTATAGTAGAGAAGGGAACGCTGGAGATATATTTATTTTTGTCATTAGCATTTCCATATGGAATCAAATGCACATTGGGAGCGTTTCATGGAACAATGAACCAGTAATTGTTCACTAAGAGGGCAAGTGGCATAGGATTATAGTGTTGGACATTGGATGGAACTTTGACTTTGTAGTGGATTATGGACTTCTTGGGAAGGAGGTGAATCCTAGTATTACTTTGAGGGTGGAGGCGTGAGCCTTTGGATTCTCATGTTGTGGATGTAGAAATCATATACTTTTATTTTTTGGTTGAGAAAATGTGTATATGTGTATATGTGTGTATTATTATAAATATTGTATTGAGTTGTATTTATAAAACTCCATAGACAAAATGCTCATTTGTTGGCTGAGGAAAATGTGTATGTATGTATATGTGGTTATTATTGTAAATATCGTAATGAGATATGCTATAAAGCTCTAGTAAACGGTATGTTTTTCATGTTTTAGCTGATGGTCATTGTAAATACTGCACAAGCTATGTTATAAAGCTCCATGGGGTAGTATTTTTTGTTTTCAATGGTTTTCTAGTTTGTAGGTGTCATTGAACACTAAGGATGGTGTTCCCCCAAGGGGGAGGGTTATGTAATAGCCCCAGTTAAAAATTCATGTAAAATATATATAATACCATGGTCATGGGACACATATTCCAAGTTGAGTGGTGGGAAAAACATCCTAGTGGGGTATCACTTTGATTATTATGGCTAAGGAAATTGGAAAAGGCAATGGAAAAGGATTTGGAAAGGAATGAGGAATTTATTGGCATTTTATTTATGAAAATAATGGAATTAGGGGAAAGGAAGGTCACAGCTCATAGGTTGCATGTGAGGAGGAAATCGAAAGGAAATCATGAAAATTGAAGAAAATAGAGGCCTCATTGATAAAAAGGTTTTTGAGGATCAATGGGTAAGTTTGGTCAGTTCAGTTCTAGAGCTCTCTCTCTATTCTCTCTCTCTCATACTCTTGGATACTTATAGTTTTCTTGGAGCACTCTTGGAGAGTGTGGAATACTTGGAGTTTTGGAGCAAGAAGATAAGGGAAGAGCAAGAAAGCATAAGGGAACATCAGGATCAACAATTACAACATGTTTTTCTTGCAGGTATTGAGTTGCATGTATGTTTTCCTCACTAGTTTTGGCATGCATGTCGATGCATGTGGTTTATTGGTCATGATTTGTCATTGGCAAGGAGCATTGCCTGGATTGACAATGGATTTGCCTAGCCTTGTCTTTTCCTGGATAGCCATGGTGTTATGGGTTTATTTCTTTGTTTTTCTGGTTGGTTCTCATGTTTCCTTAGGTTGGGTTGAGTAGGCTAGTTGTTATCAAACCTATAATAACTTGGGTTGAGTTACCATTCTTGGAAGCCTTGGTTGGACAAACACTCCAAAATCCCTAGGTGGGTTGAGTTACTATTCCTTGAAGCCATGGTTGGAAAAATGCTCTGGAAGCCCAGAATAAGTTGTGGGTTGAGTTACTAGTCCTGGAAGCCTTGGTTGGAACAAACACTCTGGAGCCCTAGAAGGCTTGGGTTATTGGTCATGATTTGTCACTGGCAAGGAGGATTGCCTGGATTGACAATGGATTTGCCTAGCCTTGTCTTTTCCTGGATAGCCATGGTGTTATGGGTTTATTTCTTTGTTTTTCTGGTTGGTTCTCATGTTTCCTTAGGTTGGGTTGAGTAGGCTAGTTGTTATCAAACCTATAATAACTTGGGTTGAGTTACCATTCTTGGAAGCCTTGGTTGGACAAACACTCCAAAATCCCTAGGTGGGTTGAGTTACTATTCCTTGAAGCCATGGTTGGAAAAATGCTCTGGAAGCCCAGAATAAGTTGTGGGTTGAGTTACTAGTCCTGGAAGCCTTGGTTGGAACAAACACTCTGGAGCCCTAGAAGGCTTGGGTAGAGACCAATCTGATGATGGTTTTGTGATGTCTGATCGTGAGGTGGAATCACTATTTAATGGGTTGAGGTGGTTGGCCCCTGGAAGCTGTGGATGGTTTTGAATTAATGTGTTCTATGAGATCCGACATGCATGCTTGGAATATGGCACAGGGGTGACTGGATGAAGAGAGTTTTGGCTCAACCATGTCTACGGTTAGGTGGAACATGGTAGTTCCATATCGGGTTGGATTTTGCATCATTAATATGAGGTTATTTCTCCTTGCTAATTCATGAGTATTATATTGGTTGACATGTAGATTATATTGCTATTGTATCCTTGAAATTTTTGTTACCATTATGTTGATTATAAGCATGTATTATGACAATGATGATGTATGGATCTCATCATGTTTTTACTAGTAATTGAATGAATAATGTATCTATGACCTAACAAATGATAATGCAGCTAATGATATAAGGGAATAATCCTTATTAGCGATTATTAGATAAGTATGAGACCCCTATGCTTAGATTTGTTATTTGCACCTGTAGATTGAATTGATGCCAAGAGTTTGACAAAATGTTAGTCCTAGTTGGGGATGTTCAAACCTAGTCCTGGAGTTAGTTTTTGGTTTATTAGTCTTGTCATCATGTATTTTGTAACACCCTCCTCCCACATCCACCCAAGTAACCATGCCAACCAGGGTAAACATCAGACGAGAGGCTACTATGATCAGATTCAACCTCCTATGTGACCTTAAGGAAGTGGAATTGACAGAACATCACACACGATCATCCAACATCATCAACAGAACCCTCAAGAGACAAGTCAGCCACTTAGATAGACTATCCATGAGTCCCATTGTTGTTATGGATCTCTTAGGCCATATTCAATCTCATTCTATGGCCAAGGGGGCAATCGACAACCCAAAGTCACTCTCACAGGCTTGCCTGCCAGTGACCAGAGACCAAAATTGCTAGTTCTATGCTAACTACCCTGGGATTTAAGCCACTTTTTCAGGCCTAGAGCCTAGACCACTACCCAAAATGGAGTGATAGCTTAGAATCAGTAAAAATATAGGGAAACAATGATGAAAAAGTAATAAACTAAATAATACCACAACCATACCCCTACTAGCCATGACAAGAATTTCGTCAAACACATCATCAACATGTAAACTACAGGTGTAAACAACAGAATTAAGTGTAGGGATCTCATACTTATCTGAGAATCGTTATGAACCATTGTTCCCTCATCTCAATTCTTGCATTATCCTCTATTGGTTCATAGACACATTATCCATTCATATACAAGTAAAAACATGTTGAGAGCCATACTTAGCTGTTGTCATAAAATGTACATATAACCAACATAATAGGAACATAAATACCATAGAAATATCAGCCATCGAAATCCACATATAAATCAATACATTTACACATGAAAATCAAGGGAATGAATTTTTCATTAATGAATGCAATGAACCAACCAGATATGGGACTAGCACGTTCCACTCGACCATAGATTGGCCGAGCTAAGTCTCTCTTCAGCCAATCACTCTCGTGCCATATTCTAAGCATGAATGTGGGACTCATAGAACACGTCAAAAACACCAATCAACATGGATGCCACCAGAGTTCTCTGCCTACACTGTGAGGAATTTGAGTGCCCCCTAGTCTCTCAGGCTTTATCGTCCATCCATAGTCTGATCTAGGGATCACTAAGCCCTACACCGAGACATACTATTCAAGATTTATCGTGCATCCCATCTCGGTACCACTAGGCCCAACGGAGAGAAAATCCACCTCTTGGCTTTAATGTATATCTCATCATTCACTAAAAAGGATTCCTAAGCACACAATCTGGCATTACCGCAACCCAAAGTCTTGTTCAGGGGTTACTAGGCCAGTGGCTTCGTGGTCCTCAGTTCTGTTTAGGGACCACTCAGACCATGTGTTTGTCAATTTGGAGATCCACCCCACTCAAATTCAAATCCAATCTAACCATCCCACATAAATTGAATGAAAGAACCCATCTCGTCAAAGCTTTTATGAAATGGCAAGGCTAGGCTGGAAATATTGTCGCGCCTGGAATAACCCATGCCATGGTAGAAAAGAAACACATGCAATCCCATGCATGCCAAATCTAGAAAGGAAAATATTCATGCAAGTTCATACTTGTAGTGAATTCTATTGTAGCTGCTTGATCCTACCTTTCCCTGCTTGATCTTTGCTTCCTCTATCCTCCTTTGCCTTTCTTGCTCCAATGCCAAAGTTCTCCAAGAAACTCTAGGTGTTAAAGAGTGAGAGAGAGAGAGAGAATAATGAGAGAGCTCCAAATCTCAACTGACAAAAGGTTACCAACTGATCCTCATAATCCTTTTTATGAATGAGGCCTCTATTTTCTTCATTTTCCATTATTTTCCTTCAATTTACTCTTCACATGCAACCTGTGACCTTTCACCTCCTTTTCTCCTAATTTCTATAATTTTCATAAATAATTGTGCAAAAAATTCCATTTTTCCTTTCCAAAGCCTTAGCCATTGCCTTTGCCAATTTCCTTAGCCATAAACAACCAAATGAACACCCCCAAGATGTATTTCCCAACATTCATCTTATAATAAGTGTCCCATCGACCGTGGTTATTGTTTTTAACTTTTATTACATAGAATTTTCACCAAGGTTGTTACAGAACCCTCCCCCTTGGGGAACATCGTCCTAAGTGTTCAATCACACATATACCTCAACAACCTGCTGAAAGAAGACATACGGCTCAGGGAGGTTTATAAAACAACTCGTTGCAGTGTTTACAATCAATTATCTGCTCAAAACACAACATCATGAAAACATGATAACATACCACATAATGGAGCTTTATAACACAACTCATTATGGTATTTATAGTGATCATCCTGTTGAGTGCCAATCCACATATCATCATAACATCATGATAACATAACCACATGATAGCATAGTAACATTACGACATAATCATAATAACATGACACCCATACCACATAGTGAAGCTTTATAACATAGCTCATGGTGGTCTTTACATCCATACAAATATGCACATATAGAAACATCATCAAAAGATATACCAAAAGATATACCAAGTCATATACCAAAGCATATATCAAAACATATACTAAAAACCATATCTTTGCATATATCAAAACATCATATCAAAGCATATACCAAAACAACATAAAGCATATACCAAACCACCATAAAGCATCTATCAAACCACTATAAAGTATATACCAAACCACCATATTGAAGCTACTTTGCCTCAAACCACTATAAAGCATATACCAAACCACCATATTGAAGCTACTTTGCCTCAACAAAGAAACAAGGAAGGATACATAGCCCACATCTGATCCACTATCTCCCATGTAGCTTCATTGGGCCGAAAGTGCTTCCATTGCACTTTAACTTGCTTGATTTCTTAGTTCCGGAGCATGAGCACATTTTCCTGTAATATACATTGAGGCTCCGGTTGGAATTCTCCATTTGGTTCCACCTGTAATACAAGCCAATCAATCACATGATCAACATCCTTAACATACTTCTTAAGTAATGATACATGGAAAACATCATGGAATTTCATTGTCAAAGGAAGTGCAAGTTGATAGGCTACTGGTCCAATCCTCAATGATATTGAAGGGTCCATAAAACTGTGGTGCCAGCTTGGCACATGATCCAATTTGCAAGGAGCTCTTCTTTAGTTTGATGCACAAGTACGCCTGTTCCCCAACTTGGAACTCCTTGAACAACCTATTCCTATATTCATAACTCTTCTTCCTATCATGTGATGCATTTAGATTCTTCTTGATCACCTGCATCTCCTGTTCCATGTCTACCAACATATTTGGTCCGATCAATACCCTGTTAATCGGATCACTCTAGATGATGGGATTGTTACATCTCTGCCCATACAATTCCTCAAAAGGATTCATCCTCAATGACTCTTGATAATTTTTTTTGTATGCGAACTCTACCAAAGGAAGATACTCTTCCCACTTCCACTACTGATGCATCACATACATCCTCAACATGTCCTCCAATATCCTATTGACCCTCTTTGTCTGACCATCTATCTATGAATGATAAGTCGTGTTGAAGGCCAACTCTGTGCCCAAACCTGCAAATAACTTCTTCCAAAACTTGTAAGTGAACTTCGCATCCCTATCTAACATAATATTCTTCGAAACAACATGTAGTCTAACCACATCTCTGATTAATACCTGTGCCACATCCCATCTAAGAACGTAGAATTCACTGGTATGAAGTGTGCAAACTTTGCTAATCTATCCACAATGACCATAATGGAATCATGGTGTTTCACTGTCTTTAGAAACCATGTGATGAAATCCATTGAAATAACCTCCCATTTCCATTCAAGAATCTCAATTGGTTGTAGCAGTCCACCTGGACGTTTACACTATGCTTTCACTCGCTGATAGTCGAAACATCTCGCAACAAACCCTGCTACATCCCTCTTCAAATTATGTCAATAGTAAAATATATTCACTATTGCCAATGTCTTCTGATAATGAGGGTGACTTGAATAAGGTTTCGCATGAAACTCCCTCAAGATCACCTTCTTGAGCTCACTGTTATCTGATACATATATCCTGTCTCGGAACCTAACCAATCCATCTGTTTTAAGACAATAATCCATACCCTGTTTACCTGTGCATGTGCTTGTACTACCACATGTACCTATACCACTACTTGTACCTATACCAACATCTTGCTACAACCTATGCACACTATCCATATACCTATCATCCTACTCACTTGCCTACAAGATCCTATCCTGTAATTTCGTCCCATAGGAGATCATAGCTGCCAAGTGATGTACCTGTACCCGTCTGTTGGGAGCATCTTCCACCATGATCTCTTTACCTTTGATGTACTTGATCTCAAAATCAAACTTGTTGATTGTTGCCAACCATCTAGCCTACCTTGTGCTTAGATTCGGTTGGTCAATAAATACCTCAACCCAATGTGATCACTCATCAATACAAATCTCTTACTAAGGAGATAGTGCCTCCACATCTTCAATGCATGTATAATCATTGCCAACTCAAGATCATGTGTTGGGTAGTTCTTCTCATGCTTGTTTACTTTCCGGGACTCGTAGCATACCACCTGTCCATCCTGCATAAGGACTCCACCAAGCCCTCTCTTGCAAGCATCTATGCATTCCACAAACTCTTTGTCGGGATCTATAATCTGTAACACTAGTGTATGTGTCAATGCTCAAAGCTAGCCTCACACTCCTTTTTCCATTCGAATTTCTTACCTTTCCTTTGCAATGATGTGATGTGATAAGAAATCCATGAGAAGTTCCTAATGAACCTCTTGTAATATCCTGCCAGACCCATGAAATATCTTACCTCATCCATACTCTTAAGAGCTACCCACTCCATGATGGATTTTATCTTCTTTGGATCTACTGCAATTTCCACCTTGGAGACAACATGCCCCAAGTAATGTATCTCATTCTAAAAGAAGCCACACTTGTTGAGCTTAGTATACAATTGATGCTCTCTCAACAACCTCAACAATGCTGCTAAATGCTCGACATGCTCTTACTCATTTTTAGAATATACCAATATGATCACAATAACAAACTTATCCAAATATGGATGCAACACACTATTCATCAAACACATGAATGTACTGGGAGCATTAGTTAAGCCAAATGGAACAACAACAGACTCATAATGCCCATACCTGGTCCTGAACACAATATTTTAAATGTCCTCCTCTTTGATGTGTACCTGATGGTATTTGGATCTCAAGTCAATCTTTGAGAACATTGCTTCTCCCTTCAACTGATCAAACAAGTCGTCAATCCTCGACAAAGGGTACCTATTCTTGATAGTCACTTTGTTCAATTGCCTATAATCAATGCATAATTTGAGAGTCTTCTTCGCAAACAATATCGTTGCGCCCCAAGGTGATACACTTGGCCTAATGTATCCCTTATCCAACATTTCCTTTAACTGCAACTTTAACTCAACCAAGTCAGGTGTGATCATCCTATAAAGTGATTTTGATGCTAGAGCTACCCCTAGCACTAACTCAATAGAAAATTCTACCATCTTGTGAGGTGGAAAATTTGTGATGTCCTCGGGAAATACATCCTAAAACTGTTGCAAAACTGGGTACATGTTCAACACAGCTGCATCCTCAGCCTCCTTACCCTTATCACTAGAAATTTGTACTACAACTAGCTTGCACCCCTTCCTGCGGCTATGCTTTTCTTGCATTATTGTCACCATCCTAACTTATGTGGATTTCTTCTTACCCTATAAGACTCTTGGTTCCCCATTGTCATTAACACACTCAATAGCTTTGTCATAGCAGTCTAAATTGGTTATATGAATATACAACCAATTGATGCCCAACAACATACTATATGATCCCAACGGTAGTACATTTAGATGTGTTGCGATAGGCATACCATTCAAGTCAAATGCACAAGCTCTTACCCAATGATGAAATCACTTCTTTGTACTTGTAGCCAATTGCACTAACCAAGACTTTGCATGCAATTCTTTACTCAAACCACACTTATCCACCAAGTCAAGACTAACATAGCTATAATTAGATCCAGGGTCAATCAAAATAGAAATAACTTGATCACAAAGCTTACCGTCCATCTCAATGATAGATGCATGGTGTTTTGCCTACCTATTTTCTGTTGTTGCATAGATACATGGAATAATATGACCAACATCCCCAAAAGTCTACGAATCCTTTGCACACTATATCTTAGGCCTACCATCCTAATGCTGCGAACAATCTCTCCTAAGGTGCTCCTCACCACATGTCCAACACTCCAACCGAGTAGTGCCCTCACCTCTGTGTTGTTTCTGTTGTGACCCATGTCCCTGTCTAGCTTCATTAAACTTCTTTTGCAGTGCCATATTTTCTTTCCCATCTACACGCTAAGGCCTTATTCTCTTAGGCTTCCATTTACCTCTACCTTTGTCTTTTCTCTTCCATCCATGCTTAGATTCATTATTACGCTTTGATTGCTCATAGCAATTCTTCAATTTCCCAATGACATCCTCAAGTGATTAAGGCTCGTCATACTCAATCTGATCTCTAAATGCTAATGGAAAACCACTGAAAAATACCTAAACTTTAGCCTTCTCATTAGTAAGATACAATACATACCTCAATAGCTCCAAAAACTTGGTCATGTACTCTTCCTCTATCATTGATCCCATCTTCATCTCATAGAATTCTTTAGCCTTACTATCTTAGTACCTCTCTAACAAGTACTTCTTCCTAAAAATCCTCTTGAACTCCCGCCAACTCAAGTCATTTGTCCTAGTACCTCTAACCCGCTTAACATCTTCCCACCATATGTATGCTTTACCTTTCAAGCTAAAGATAACTATTATGGCCTTCATGTTATCTGTGTACTCATGCAACTCAAAGAATTTGTTCATCCCAAGTATCCAAGCCTCTGCATCTTCTAGATTCTTCACATCTCCATCAAAAGTAGGTGTTTTTTCTTTCTTGAATTCATTCGGAAAGTATCCCCTACCATTCCTCCTGTAAGGATGATAGCAATGACGATCATGATGTCTTTCAGAACCAGAACTAGAATAGTACCTGTACTCATCACCCCTCCTATCTGGAGTGTCCAAAAACCTGCCATCTCTCACTATGTCAGATCTATCTAACATGTGTCTGTAAAGAGACCTACTACCATATGCCCTATTAGTTCCATCCTCATGTCCATGGCTGATCTGAAGTGGCCCTTGTCATTGAAATTCTGACAAAATTTGAAGAAGTATATCTAACCTTTGTTTGCTTCTCTTGTGCCTGTATGATCGAGTCATTATCTTCCTTACAACTCCTTATCTATTTCTTTAAGCCCCTCAGTGTAACTGCCAAATCAAAAGGATTCCCAACACCATACTGCTCTTCGGATTCATAGGGAGAGCCCTTGTAGTCAACCATATTGCTAGCCATTTGATATTTCTTCCTACAATGCATAAAATGTCAGATAAATAAAATCACAATAAATTGACGTACCTTAGTATAGCTCAAGGGTGATACCTTTTCTGTAAGATCACCAAAACAACGTGATACATGCCTAGCATAATTATAAAAACATATAGACATACACAAATAAATCTATCAACACATAAACATCACTCTAGTTAGGGTCCAATCATCAATGCATAGCCATATCAACAATGCATGCTATGACCTCATGCATGACAACAACCATTACTCCATTGTACACATTGCCACATGCAACCAACAACATGCATAAGTAATGCCTAATCAACTACACATATGCATAAACGTATGTAGTCAAATATAAGCGATCAATCCTTGTAATCAACCTACAAGATTGATACGTGTAATCAACATATTCAAGAATATAACCTAACATACAAGGATTTAAGTAGGCGACATAAAATCAACATGTAAGCAACATATAATCCATATGAAACTAGTCACATACTCATGACAAATACATTTCAAAAGATCAATATCAATTTCTCCATATCAACCATACTACAACCATAATCAATTATCAAGAAAATGAAACAAGCACATGAAATGCAAGTGTAAGAGACACATGCAATTGACATGCATGCATGACCAACACACACTGCCCATCCAATCTGAGAGTTTAACCATGCTCTGATATCACTCTATAACACCCTCCTCCATATCCACCCAAGTAACCATTTCAACCATGGTAAACATGAGTCGAGAGGCTACTATGAAAAGATTCAACCTCTTATGTGACCTTAAGGAAGTGGAATCAATGAAACACCACACACACGCATCCAACATCATCAACAGAACCCTTAGGAGACAAGTCAGCCACTTAGACAACATGTCCCTGGGTCCCACTGTTGTTATGGATCTCTTAGGCCATAGTCACTCTCATGCTATGGGGAAGGGAGCGACCATCAACCCAAAGTCGCTCTTAGAGGCTTGCCTTCCAGTGACTAGAGACCAAAATTTCCGGTTCTATGCTAGCGACCCCAACATTTAAGCCACTTTTTCAGGTCCAGAGCCCAGGCCACTACCCAGAATGGAGTGATAGCTTAGAATCAGTAAAACTACAGGGAAACAATGATGCAAAAGCAATAAACTAAACAAGACCATAACCAGACCCCTACTAGCCATGACAGGCATTTTGGCAAACACATCATCAATATGCAACCTACAGGTGTAAACAACAGAATTAAGTGTAGGGATCTCATATTTATCTGAGAATCACTATGAACCATTGTTCCCTCGTGTCAATTTCTGCATTATCCTCTATTGGGTCATACAAACATTATCCATTCATATACAAGCAAAAACATGTTGAGAGCCATACTTAGTTGTTGTCATAAATTGCACATATAACCAACATAATAGGAATAGAAATACCATAAACATATCAACCATTAAAATCCATATATAAATCAATATATTTACACATCAAAATTAATGGAATGAATTTCTCATTAATGATGCAATGAACCAACTAGATATGGGACTACCACATTCCACTCGACCATTGATTGGATAATCCAAGTCTCTCTTCATCCAATCACCCCCGTGCCATATTCCAAGCATGAATGTGGGTCTCATAGAACACATCAAAAACACCAATCAACATAGATTCCACCGGAGTTCTCCACCTACACCATGAGGAATTTAAGTGCCTCCTAGTCTCTTAGGCTTTACGTGCATCCACAGTCCGATCTAGGGATCACTAGGCCCTACGTTGATACATACTCTCTAGGCTTTACCATGCATCCCATCTCGAGACCACTATTCCCAACAGAGAGAAAATCCACCCCTTGGCATTACCATATATCCAACCATTCACCGGCGAGGATTCCTAGGCCCACCGAGACACACAATCTGGTTTTACTACAACCCACAGTCCAGGTCAGGGGTTACTAGGCCAGTGGTTTCATCATCATCAGTCTAGTTCAAGGACCACTCAGACCATGTCTTTGTCAATTTGAAGATCTAACCCACTCAGCTTCGAATCTAATCCAGCCATCCCACATAAACCGAATGAGAAAACCCATCTCATCAAAGCTAGTAGGAAATGGCAAGGCTAGGCTAAAAATATTGTCACACCTAGCAAAACCCATGCCATGGTAGAAAATAAACACATGTAATCCCATGCATGCCAAATCTAGCAAGGAAAATGCGCATGCAATTTGATACCTGCAATGAAGCCTATTGTAGATGCTTGATCATGCCTTTCCTTGCTTGATCTTTGCTTACTCTTTCGTCCTTTTCCTTTCTTTCTCCAATGCCAAAGTGCTCCAAGAAACTTTAAGTTTTCAAGAGTGAGAGAGAGAGAGAGAATAATGAGAGAGCTCCAAAACTCAACTGAAAAAAGGTTACCAACTGATCCTCATAAGCCTTTTTATGAATGAGACCTCTATTTTCTTCATTTTCAATTATTTTCCTTCAATTTCCTCCTCACATGCAACCTGTGACCTTTCACCTCCTTTTCTACTAATTTTTATTATTTTCATAAACAATTGTGCCAAAAATGTCATTTTTCCTTTGCAAAGCCTTAGCCATTGCCTTTGCCAATTTCCTTAGCCATAAACAACCAAATTAACACCCCTTAGGATGTCTTGCCCAACATTCAACTTGGAATAAGTGTCCCATAGACTATGGTTATTGTTTTTAAATTTTATTACTTGGAATTTTCACCGGGGTTGTTACATGTTTAATGGATTCTAAAAGTTACAATAAGTTTTGGGTAGTGGCCAGAATTTTGGGCTTGAAAAGTGCCTTAAATCCCACGGACTCTAGCATAGGTCTGCTGGAAATAGTCCCTGTTTTCAGGCATGCAAGCTTCTGGTAGCATCCAGAGCTCTCTAAACACTAGCATGCCCATAGCATGGAAGTTTCCAAAGGTTTAATAGCTTAAAAACTCAGTAGGACTCAGGGGTTGGTTAGTAGAAAGGTTGGGATTATTCTTAGGAGTCCTATTGTTGATGTTGAAGGTTTTTATGGTGTGTTTTCATCGATTCCACTTCCTTAACGTGACATTAATTCACCCACCCACCACCCACTCCATTAATGAGCAGTCAGCAGATGGAGATAAATGACACATCGAATCTGAGGTGAATTCCTTTAGTCTTCCATATGGAACCTGATCAATGTGGTGAAATAAGATTTTTGATGTTGCGATTACTGGTGGTTGAAGTCAGAAATTTTTTCAGCTGACGGACATTCCTAGGAAACTCTTCTGCCTGGGTAGACTACTCAAGAAAATTCCTTAAGAAACATACCACTCTTCTCCTGTGTTTTTCCTTTAGGACGACTTCAAGGTTTGAGGAATTCTTATTTACCCATTGAACTCGAACTTGCAAATAAACTTTAAAATTGATGCTCGTTTACCCTTTTTTTTTCATTTTTAGCCATAAAATATAGTTTATTGCAAAATAAAGACGTCATTGCTAAATTCCTAATTATTAAAAAAATTGTCAAAATGACAAGCATATAAAAGAGGCAGAAGTTTCAAATTATATATATA
>APFE030693610.1:8625-38186 GCA_000404065.3 Pinus taeda
ATTAGAATTATAATTAATTCTAAATTAATTGTTAATTATAAACTAAACTAATAATTAATAATCTATTTATTAATCTAACTAACTGATATTTAATTAATGATTTATAAACAAATCTAATCTAATTAAAAACTAATCAATATTAATCTAAATATATTTAAATTATTAAATCATACATATTTAATTAATATAAGTATATTACAATATTAATTAATTTAATTAATATAAGATATAGATATATTACATACTTAATATTAATATAAACTAATATATACTATATATTAACTAACCCTACTCCTCACATATTTAAACTAATATATAAACTACACTAACCTTACTCCTCACTTACTCCACTCATCATATATAAAAACGTTAAAACTAACATATCTTATCCTACATGAATGTTCTTATTTTTTAAAAATCTCAAACTAATACAAAAGTTAAAACGTATGCCTTTTACATTAATACTCCATGCCTCATGCGTTTTCGCCAATCGACATATCGGGCTTGAGAAAGCTTATCGGCATTTCGCAGCGGCGATGAGTGATGGGTTGTTAAAAGTGTCAAGCGAAATCCCGATGCGATATATCGCATCGGGGGTATGGAGGTTATGGTGCGCATTGTGAACAAGACTTCAACCTGATATCGCATTGGATTTTTGTTTTTAAAACTTTGCTTCAATGCTTCATGCCGACATGCCTTTCGGGGGTTTCTAAAAATGTGCTAATGAACTTCCCTGATGCGATATTCCACTTTCGCTTATCGACACTTCGCATCGGGAAGGGTAATGAGGTTTTTAAAACCGTGTTAATGCAAAAGTCCCGATGCGATATGTTTTTTGATTTTTTATATTTTTCATATATTAAATTTAATTTAATTTAATTAATTAAATATTTTTAAAATAATAATTAATTTAAGATTTAATATTAAAAGTTAATTTTTTATTTTGGTTTATTTTATTTTAAAGAATTTTAATTAAGCTGTGAAATTATCTAAACTACAGCCACTTGAATGTTTGAGTTTTTTAAGTTTAGGATTTGATTTGGAAATTAGAGTGAGTTTCTTAAAACCCCGATAATTAATAATTTAGCTGCTTGACTAAAAATGAAAAATGTTAGTAAAAACTTGCTACGGGTTAATATTTAAAATGAATGCCTTATTGAACTAATTTATTTACAAAATGCGATATTGTACATTTTATTTATACATTTTTAACCCAGGCTAGATAAATAATGAGACTTCAAAGGAGTGCCATTTTCAAACCAGTTGACCAAATGAGGCGAAACAAGCGTCAATGGGAAGCTTGTAAAAAATCGATTCTAAGAAAACAATCAAAACAAGAATCCAAAGAAAACTAAAAATTAACAAAAGCGTAGGGCAATCAACTAAAATAAAAATCCAAAAGGGTGTTTAGCCAAATTTTTATAGAAAGGGTCCCCATTATTTGAAGTAAACACATCAATAATGGGGGGTTGTGTTTTTACCAGAACACATCCATAATCTAGTACTGCAATATAACACATTCAAATTCAAATTAATTAGAACATTATCAGTACAAAATAAACAATACGGAAATAAATGATTTTGAACTATGCAATTAATTAGTCCCCTACCTATGACTCAGTCAAGTGCAAATGGAAGTCATATGGGATCGGGGTCTGATCAATCTGGGTTTGGTTCTCCCCTGCCTACAACTCAATGTATTCATACCCAACATCCCACTCATGCATCCACATAACTGTGGGATCGACACCACTCTGCATCTAGGCCTATGTGCACAATGGAAAAGACAGATTATAATTAATCCAGGAATTTATTAGCATGCATACATGTAACTTAAAAAAATAAAATGTTGAAATATTAGGAATAAAATTTTTTACCTCAATTGTTGGTCCATTTCATTGTACATAGTGACTCTCCTCCACTTGAGTGTTATGAGGTGGAGGTGGAGGTGGAGGATATTGAGCCATGGAAACATGCACTATAGGAGGCTACTTTGGCTGGTAAACTACCCCCTCAGATGACATCAAAAGCTCATCTATGTATTTGGGTTGTGCATGCATGTTATCATGAACTTATTAATATAAATGCAATCTGATGTGAACTTATTAATATAAATAATGTATAATTTAAAAATAAGAGTCAAAAATTCCATATATATATATATTATATATATATATATTATATATATTATATATATACCTGACCTATGTCACATGGGTTGTGCACCCTCCAAGTGTCACAAATGATATCACGACACATACATGAATATGAAAAAAATTGGTTTCACCCTAGACTCTCGAGATATGAATCATCATATAATGCAACTGGTGGGCTATGAGGTAACGAAGGTGGTTTTCTCATATCTCCACGTAATATGACATGTGCAATGGAAAATGTCCTTTGCATACTACCTATAATGGTATACCTAGCCTTAGCAATGAGTTGCAATGAATACTATAGCTTCGTCGACAATAACGTGCTCCGAGATGGTCGTGGCAACAATCTCGAAGGTGGTGCTACTCACGTAGGGTCCCTACGAGCCCCAACACATTCATAACTATGTCCCAATATGGTTCCATAAAACTTAGATCCGATGTTGGTGTAATCTGACCTCATATGTATCACAAACTCTGCATGTGTATGCTTTGCAAAGTAAATAGGGATGTAGTCATGGTGGGGGAACTAGCCCCAAGCTACAATGAATTGATCATAAACAAAATGGGCCACATCAACATTCTTAAAATATTTTAGTGGAATCAAACCATCATGTCTAGCACAACAATCTAAAGGGATGTCCAACAACTCCTCACAAACATAAATGTTCTTGGTGGCATCTTTCACCGCCTTCCAAGTATGTGGGCCTCTAACCTCCAACCTCCTAAATATGTATGGAATATAGGAGGTGGCTCTATGGGCCCTCCCTTTGGTATTTCTCGATCAACCTGTTGATGCTATCCAACATAAAAAGCAAACTATGCATAGCAGGAAAACTAGCATAAATTTTATCCAGCTCTCATGTGATCCATGTCTATTGGACCCTAAAATCGTCAATTGTGATACTAGATATACCATTTTTCTATGAGGGATCGACGTTGCACTGTGATCATCATCTTCTCCTTGTTAAGGGTATGCAAATCATAAATATAATTATATATATATAACAAGAGGATTTAAAATGAAATATGTGTACCTACAACAGGTGAAGAAGGTCCACTATCGATAGAAAGATCATCAACAGAGACAAAAGAATGGCCTCTGACACTCTCATTGTTGTTGAAGGGAGGATTTATGAGTGGAACACACTCTAGATAGGATACATGATCTATCATGAGTCTGGCCATGTATAACCGATCTGCCAACACTCTGACAAGTTGCAGTTAGGGGGCATCTGAGACATGGATCTACAAATTACATATAATACATATAAACTAATCCAAGAAAATTTTTTGACAAGAAAATCATTTATAAACTCAAGTAGAATAATCTAGGTTGAAGTCCTAAAATAAATAGAGTCTATTTTTTGATAAATTATCAAGCAAAGTATTGAGTTCCATATAAACACAATCGAAAGAAGTGATCAAATCTAACTTAGATTTTTTCTCATTTCTAAATAAATTATGCATTTTATTCATAGATAATAATATGTAAATATATGTAAAAATTTGAAATAAACCTATTTTCAAAACTAATAAAACTGCATACTAACAAAATACTCCATAAGACAAGTTTTTATCATGTTTGACTTTGACACATGACATGCACTAGGTGTAAGCACATGAAGACAATGTTTTTGATAGAACACACTACATAATGAAACAATATGGTACAAATTAGAAAAGAGCCAAAATTTTGATATTCATTTTAAATGCACTTATCATCATGGATTTAATGTATGTATCAATGGTGCATTATTGAAACTTGAACACACACACACACACATGTTGTTATGAAACCAGCTCACAAAAAGGTAGAAAAGATAGATCAACACCTTATAAATAAGCTTCTTCGAGGGGGCAACCTCCTTTACATTACACAAATGAACAATTCTTATATGATACAAATGACAAGACCTCCTTTCTATATATAGGAGTCCAAGGGGTCATAATATAATCAGAGCTGACATAACAATAATAATGTAAGGGCACAATAATAACAATAGTGGGCTTCTATGGGGCACAATAATAACAATATGGAGACTACATGAGTACAACAATATGATAAGGGGATTGTACTAATAACAATAAGGGGTAACACTAGTAGTATAGGGGCTTAACATGTCCCTCTCCTTCAAAAAGTGTTGTCCTCAGCGCTTGAGTAGTTCTTGATGCTTCTGTATAAAATTCTTGTCCTCCCATGTGGAATCTTTAGCGGGTAAGTTCTTCCACTTGATGAGATACTCTAAAATTGATCGATTTCATAGCTATCAGGGTCTTGTTTCTGTGACTGCTCCAGGTTCCAATATGATTTTTCCTTCCTCTTCAAGTTCTGGAAATATTGTTTGAATTGGGATATTCTGCAACTTTTGGATGGGTGGCCACACTTCTTCGTCCTTGCTTCGTTTATCCAATATGGTTGGATAATAGAAATAGCACGAAACAATGCTTCCACATCCTCATCCTTTCTTGGGAGTGCATCTGCAACAAAATTTTTCTTCCCTTTTCTGTAGATGATGTCAAAGGCATAACCCAACATATTTGTGACCCATTTTTTCTATTCTTATAAAGATAATATTTGTTCTGAGAAGTATTTAAGACTATCATGATCCATTTTTACCTTGAAGTGTCTTCCCATTAGCTAAGGTCGCCATTTCTCAAGTGCGTGTAATATTGCCAACATTTCCTTCTCATAAATAGCTCTCTTGAGGGACATTTGTTTGTATGTATGAAACCATAAAAGTATCCAATCGCCTACATCAAAACTTCTTTCATTGTGATTTTGATTTGGCTGTTGTTTCATTCGATTCTACACCAAAGTGGTGTTATCCTTTAAAAGTTGGAGAACTTGTTGTTGATGCTCATTGTGATCTTTCATTGCTTGAATCTTTTTCTTCTTGATATGTCCTTCTATCTTGATAGTTTGAGGAGTTGTAATTCTAGACATTGCATTACAAGATATGATTGGATTCATTTCTTCTTTATTGATGTGTGTCGGACACCTAATCCTCAATGGGTTAGTTTGGAAGCGGAATAGACAAAAGAAAGTCCAAGAGACCTTGGGATGTGAAACCCAACAGTCAAACCATGTACTATAAATGTATATCACTTGTTAATAAAAATGTATTCTCATGCTTTATCTTTCATATTTGTTGCTTCCATGTGTGTGTTTAACATGGTATCAGAGCAAGCAATTACTGGTCCTGCTCCAATTTGAGCCACTTGTTTTGTGGTCTATATATACATGTCAGTTATGCCTTTCTCCTAATCAGAGTTGATCAGAATTGCCACCTTATAGAGCGTTTTTACTGTGTGCACACATACATATTTCATTACTAAGCAGATTTCACAGGGTATCTATCCATTTTCCTTGCCACACGCCTATGGATCTGACCTCTCAGCATGAATCTTGCTGAGTTCTTTTCCACACCTGTCAAATATGCCTCTAAATTGGTCAGATTTTGCCAGTCCAACAGCCTTCTTAACAACATTAATTAATTCCCTATCTGCTTGTCAGAATTGAGCGTTTTATTCCTCATTTTGCACCATATTCCTTCGTTTCCTTTCCTTTCTGTGCTCTGTGGGCTCTCTGCCATAACTGTTTTCTACCATTGTCTGACATATTCCATATATTCTCTGGTCCGACCTGCTGGATACGAACCAGAGATTTAATATTGTTCAAGCTAAACTCAAACTTCTGTGAAACACGATCCAAATGCCCTACTGCTAACTTTGAAGCCATTTCATAACCTTCTGCAATCCTTATGAGGTGAATCCCCCGTTCCAATCTCATAATCATGACTGCATGATAGTTCTACCATCAGCTTTAACGCTACTCCCATATTTTGTTTAACGTTGTCCCATATTTGTTTAACATTGCCATCGAAGCCTCGGAATTGCAATTTTTGCATTCGGAAGATTGCATGTCTTTGCATTGCTCCTGAGGCCAAAGAAAGAGCACAGGTTTTTAAGGTACTAGAATGTATATCATCACAGCCTTGGTTATACAGTTGTTGTTTTAAGTATACTGAACATGTTCAAAGGATTTGATATTCTGAGACCTGATAATAAGTGGAAGCGAGCTTTGGACTGGTGCGCATCGGTTGCCTCCATGTTGGAACAAAGAACGTTGCTTCGATGAATGCGAGTTGAATGTGTTGAATTTGAAACCTGTAGTGTGTTGAATTTGAATCTTGTGATGCGGTGAATTTGAATGTGTTGAATGTGTTTAAGCGTTGTCTTACATTGAAACCTGCCCATACATTTAAGCATTGTCTTCGCTTTTGAATGTCTTCGCATTATTATAACAAGGGCAGGTTCATCCCCCCAAAGAGCCGTGAGCAGAAGATTCTATTTTACAATATCCATTCATTCCATTCCATGACCTATCACGCCACCGCCTCGCCGGACCCATGCAAACCACCTCAAATATTAAAAAAAAAAAAAACCTCGTCGAATCCACTCACATACCCAAGTGCCATTTCAATGTCTGGCTCAGTATTGCGATAAGTAGTTATCAAAATTTGTTGTTGAACATGCTACCAATTTCTTGGGTCGAATCTCTGTATTAAAGGAATGGATATATCTCTATTGGAAGGCCAGAGACACTACATGTGTGTATGTATCAAATTAATTACGTTTGAGTGCATGTCGGAGTCATCATAGACTACGTGGGAGCTGAAGACTTTTGCCCATGCATACATCTCTTTCTGTGACTAATGTGTTGGTCATATTTCAGTGGAGGGCCATCTTGGCTGGTCCCATTTATCACCAAAAGCTGACTGAACGTGTGCTTAAAATTGGAGCCTTAACTATCTGCGTTTTACTTGGGCATTACATTCCAGAATTTCCAAATCAAAGCTTCACTTATCTCTACTACTCGGCTCTATGTTATTCTTCCTGTTGTGAATTATTTCATGTATAAGAAATAAATGATGTATGTTGTTCAAAAAAAAATATGTGTGTTA
Source organism: Pinus taeda (assembly GCA_000404065.3). Classification (NCBI taxonomy): domain Eukaryota; kingdom Viridiplantae; phylum Streptophyta; class Pinopsida; order Pinales; family Pinaceae; genus Pinus; species Pinus taeda. Next base: position 15,746 of record APFE030693610.1, read on the forward strand.
AGAAAATCTAATGTTGCATTTAAGACTATGCCACTTCAAGAATATCTTATCACTAAAGTTAAAATACCTCTACGGCTTGCAGCCTTGAAAGTCTCTAATGTTTAGCAGACTTGAATGTCTTCATTTATGAAATGTGCGGAGTTTGTTGAGACCTATATTGTTACAGTGGAGGTTTCGGAAGATCTATATATATACTTGTTACAATGCCTAACAAAATGAAGCCGACCTTGGTTGAGGCCAACTTTACTATAATTTAAGCAGCAGTCAAAATTTGACTCATTACAGTGACAGTATAGAGAAGAATATTGTATGGAAGTTGGTCAAATCAAATTCTCTTAAAACTAACAAGGTATGTTTTGTAGTATTTTTTGTTTTCAAAGATTTAATTCCCTTCTCCTTCAATAAGACAAGAGGATTGAGGACAAATTGGTGAAGGTTTTGTGTATTGATGCCATGAAAAGGCAAGGGTTTCTCAAGAACAGAGATGCCACATATATATTGATGATGTCTAGTTACAATAATTAAGGAATAATCAGGTTGTATTGGTACAGTAAGCAAGGTTTCACAGTTGCATTTTGAGCATAGCCTTGTCACTGTGTTCTTGTAGCAGTACACTATAACTCTGTAGCTAGAACAATCACTTCACCTTTGATACAGTGTTTTAACATTCAAGTGCAGTGATATCAAATACTCATATATTGTACTGATCATTATCAAATACACAATTTCAGTGATATCATCATAGCATCAAATTTAAGGTCTTCAACAGTAACGTAGCTTCATCATCTTATTTTTATGTAATGGATTGTAATTGGTGCTTGCTGGTTGCACACTAATCATTTGCTACACGTTTATAAAGGATATTGTTGTGTATTGTGAGTGGGTATTACTTTTCTGCATTGAGTAGTAGTTGTGATCAGTTTTTAAGGTGTAATTCTGACATTGAAGAAAAATGGCCAGAATCAATGAAGTATTAGAGTTCCTCAAAACTTTGATATTGTCTACCACTCATGATACATTAAAAATCAACAAAGTTTCTCTCACAGACATTCAGGTTTGTCTACAAAATGCACAAGAGGAAATTGATTTTTTGTAGCTCTAATCTCAGCTATAACAAGAAGAATTAAAACAGAGGAGTCATTATGAACATGTTTCTGTTCAAAACATTGAGACTGCAACCCATCAGAAGCAAGTCAATAATGTTACAGTTGGTTCAGATCCAATGCCCAATAAAGCAGCAGATGTACATGCAGATGTAGAAACTCAGTCTGCACTTCCCAAGCCCATCATCAGACCTTGGGAACAGCTTGTCCAAAACAAGCACATAACTGGTCTTGGATATGACAAGGACTTGTCCTTTCATATTCCAAACTACTCCAAACCAATCCAATTTCAAAGTGTTGGATTCATTCATGACAATTCACCTGCTCCTCATGACAATTCACCGCCAGCTGTTCCAGATTCTACTCCTCTTCCATAACAAAAACAATAGATTATGAAATGCCAACACTGTGACTGAGTTGGCCACGTAAAATATCATTGTTTTGATCTTCATCCATGTAAGAATTGTCATAAAAATAGTCATTCTTCAAACAAATGCTTCAAAAACAAGTCTCCTGCAAGAAAAAATATTCATCTAGGATGGACCGCTTCTTGGAAATGGGCATCAACAGCCAAGAAGATATTTCAGTCACATGTCAGAACTTGTTCCAGAGTATTGAACAGTCTTGCAGTTGAGTTTTCTCCATCATCTCACCTTGTATCTGACAGGGGGGAAATGATGGTCATCTACAAGCTTCAAAGTCACATCAAGCGAGCTTGAGCCACAACCTACCACACCAGTTTGAGAGTTGTCGCCAGAGACAAAGATGCCCCTGAGCATGCCTTCAGTTGGTAATCTGGGACACTTCCTCTAGCAGAAGACTTCAGCTTCTTTCCAGCTTCGAAAGAATTCCAGGAACAAAATTGGGGACACTTCCTCTAGCAGAAGACTTCAGCTTCTTGCCAGTTTTGGAAGAGTTCCAGCATTCCAGAGTTGTTGGTCATCCTTAAACCATCACAGGTTGATACTTCCCTTTTCAAGTTGAAGTTCTCCCTTTTATGCGAGGTGAGACGTCCCTTTCATGGTTGAAGGTTTCCCTCTTCAAAACAATAGGAGCACTTCCTCTAGCAGAAGACTTCAGCTTCTTGCCAGTTTTGGAAGAGTTCCGGGAACTGCACTAAGCGTTCCAGTGTTGGTGGTCATCCTTAAACCACCGCCCTTTATACCAACATTTCAGAGAACACATTCAGTCTAGTGGTGCCATGCATTTTTGTACATTTTGTATTACAGCTCTCTTCTTGGACTCTTACATAACCCTTTGGATTAAGGGGGGGAATGTTGGACACTTAATCCTTAATGGGTTAGTGTGGAAGTGGAATAGACAAAAGGAAGTCCAAGAGACCTTGGGATGTGAAACCCAACGATCAAACCATGTACTATAAATGTATATCACTTGTTAATAAAAATGTATTCTCATGTTTTATCTTTCATATTTGTTGCTGCCATGTGTGTGTTTAACAATGTGTTCTTTCACTTCTTGAACCTTTTTCTTCTTGATATGTCCTTCTATCTTAAGAGTTTGAGGAGTAGTAATTCTTTCTAATGCTTTACAAGATATGGTCGGATTCATTTCTTCTTTATCTCGGGTTGGTTCTTGGTGTATATACTCTTCTTTTGATGTTTCTTGATCCTTTTCTTCCTCCTCTCCACAATCAATGTAAAATAATTTCTTCTCAACACACTTATTACCTTTAATGTATTTGTTATCACAATTGTAACAAAGCCCTTTTTCTCTTTTTCCTACCAATTGTTGTGGTGTAATCCTTGTAGGTTGTGGAAGGCTAGGAGAAACAACACTTCCATCTTTATAGTTGTGAGGGGTAGACTTCCTTTTTGCCATAATTTTGCTTTCCACTTTGTAACAAATCCCTTTTGCTCTTTTTTCTTCCAATTGTTGTGGTGTTTCTCTAAAGAAGGTGTTGCTCTCTTTGTATCCTATAATGTGCTATAATTTCCTAGAAAAAATCCCTTTATACCATAAAAATTGATCTTGTTCTAAATATGAAGATGCAATACATACCTTTTGTAACAGTGGTACACCATGTAAATCAAAATATTTCTCCATCCGTAGTATCCAATTTATCGGATCCTTGCCATCAAACTTCCTCATCTCGATTTTTCTTGATTTTAGGAGCTCGATCTTGAAACGACTGTAACTCTATAATTTCAGATCTCCAAGTTCTAAAATTTGTTCCTGCAGTAGCTCTCTGAGTTCTCTTTCTAACTGTGCAAGTCTGATTAGAATTTTATTATCCAAGAAAGAGAAATGAAGAATCTCCCACGGTGGCCTGTTTATAGACTAGTTCAGTAGAGCGAACTTGTACGACATTCCATGTCTCACTGTTTCGACCTTAGTACCTGAAACTAATACACAGAAAACTACAGGAAGTTCTCTTTCTAAAACTTCTTACAAAAATTAAATCTGATGTTCAGTGCGAAAGTTATGACAATTTTCCCAAGGTCACCTATTTAAGATGTAATTCGAGAGTGCAAAAACCCTAACTTCCTGATGCAGGAGCATTAGCTTGGGAAAATACCTTGTATTTTTATTAAACCTAGGGGTCTCATGTTTTTTGAGAAATTGTTAATTTTATGTAAATATTTATGAGATTTTGTGAGGATTTGTAATGTTTCCAAATTGTTGGACAACAAGAGAGAAATTAGCCTTGAAATATTTCAGAATTAATTATAAGCCTAAGATTAGATTTAGTTTCAAGAGTTTTAGGGATAAAATCTTGATTGTAGGGGTGTTGAGATATTTGGGGACTTTGTTGATTAATTAAGGGGATTTGAACCTAAATTAGTTAAATTCAAGTTGTATAAATTTATGAGCCTCAAAGGCATGAAAAAAGGGAGGTGAGCGTGAGGTTTCCTTGAGAGCCTTCGGCAGTTGTAAAAGGCCATCAACATAGAATATCTGGCCAAAAATAGTTGTACGCAGTGTCCTTTTTATTTATGTAAATAATGTTTGAGAGGCATATGTATATTATTGATTTAATGGGTAGCCTTATTCAAGGCAGAAATCGATGTTGTATAATGTGAAATTTGCACTAAGGGTTAATGGCTCTTGTTTTCCTATGCGCTACAATCCTGTATGTTAATCATTAAAGGTATCTTTCTCTTGTGCACAGTCATCTTGCTTTGACTCTTACTTTACTATGGCATGAACTCTCATAATTCTCATTAAGAAGTGGTGGCACCATTGAGAGTTCATAGCCGTAAGTTTGAACCGTATTTACATGGTTAACTCCGTGGGCGGACAGCAAATTCAAACGTTGTATACCTGTGTGTAATTCTTTAACTGAATTGGTGATATCAACGTGCAATCCGTGTGGCTTAGAGTTGAATTCGGTCTTAGCTAAATTCGATCTGCTAAAATATGCCGAGGGTTCAATACCAGACAATTTCATGTCTGTCGGGATGCGTTGAAACTCAAACGGTATTCACAGAAAGTGATCGGAACACCAACTACTAGAAAATCTGAAGTTGTCTGGCAGTCTCAAATTCGCGTTGCAGGTGTGACTTGTGGTTACAAGGCCCGATATATATATCAGAGCCTGCCGATAGCCTGCGTCGGGCGTAGGTAGATGCCTCTACTGGTTGTGTATTGCATATCTTAATAATGATTGAAATTGCGTGAAATGCGGTGATTATAATTTCCTCCATGCGCCAGTGTTATGGTTGTTAACCATTTGGAATCTGCTTGCCTTTCATATAGCGCCGAAAGCGGAGTGCTATGCATGTTCCGCATTTGTAGATTGAATGCGGGTGTATAAGGATAATTGTTGTTCAAGTTTAATTGATGACGGATACGCATATATACATAGCGGTTTCTCTTAGAAGCTCGGCGCTATGTCCAGTTAAGAGGTGAGATAGCGTGAATGGTCTTTTATTCCTCCGTCTACTAATTGATTGCGCTTTCAAATTTGGTTCCATTAAAATCAGATGTCAATCCTTTGGTTTGATTGAACCGCGGATATTATTTTCCCATAATTAATGAACTGGTGTGTATGGAATAATGCGGGTGTTTCTTGGTAGTGAGGTGCTCTGCGTCATTATCATGCTTCGGCTTTATCCGCATATATATGCACTAAACCTGGAAAAAAGGCGAAAGTATAGTTGTTACTCCATATGAAGAGCATGCCTTTCCGGCATAAGTGGTATGCGCATTATGTGCGTAGGGGTAATAATAAATTGAAGTTTTAGTATTGAACTAACGCAATGGTAAAGTGGATGCAGGGATATTTATAAGCATCACAGATTTCTGACAGGCGAGCTATATCTTAACGGAGGCCGAGGTATGGACTCGGAGATACACAACATAGCTGTGGTTTATATGTACATATGTTGATCGATTGCTAAGAGATCATTGTTAGATAACTTCCATATACATACACCTACTGCATCATATATATATTCAATGGTAAGTTCCATAATTTAAGAAGCGGTTCGATTTAGGTACTGTAACATATATGGACCGCAAGGAACGTCAGACAGAGGTAGGCTACCGATTAGCTGAAGGGAGAAGAATGAACCATTGTTTATAAGAGAAAACTGGGTTCAATTTCATAATAGCACATGTGTCTGTTCGTTGGCCTGTCATGGGGAGTTTGCTGTAGGGAGTTCGAGGATTAGAAATGATATAATAGACACCGGTCTGGTGATAGTTGAAAATTGATACAAGGCCAGCGCCATACCAAGACACAACCGAGGTTTATATAGGGCTGTCAATTCCGCGCATCACCAGAGCAGCGAGAAGCCAGCGCACCATATATCAATATATAGTTATAAACCAGTGGATGGACATACATGCGACGAGCCTGTGGTTCGGGAAAATAAACACAGAGGCAACCACTGTCTCTGCATCTTTTATACCGGCTTAGTTTGGCGGTGTCGGTCTTGCCAGCGTAACAAGATGGCAAACATGGGTTTTGGAGCATAGTTTTTATAAATCATCATGGAGAAAGTTTTTATATGCTTGGTGATCAGAAGATCCTGGTAGTGCGGCTTGGGAGTGGCCTTGGCCGCATCATTTTTGGTATCAGAGCTGGAATAGCTCTATTTGAAGGATGAGTTTTTTTAATTGCATGTGATAAGATTAGATTTGAGACTGATGAATGTTGCAGCACAGAGATGCCGTGCAGGTGGGAGATGAAGTGAGATCATGCAAGATCTTAGAAGGTGAAATGATTTTTTTTTTTTTTTTTTTTTTTTTTCTGATTGAATTTTGTGATGAGAGTTTATGGTTGCAGAGGAGAAGATGGCATTGAACCTGGCATTCAGCTAAAGGCTGAATAAGGAGGACAATTGCAGTGTCCTGAAGAAGAAGGTGGGTTGAAGAGATAGCCTAAGAGTGAGCAAAGGAGAGTGCTCAAAGAGGTTCCAGAGGCAGTGAACCAGTGCTTACCAAAAGACTGAGTAAGAGAGCTTGGTGAGGTAAGTGGCGGCAAGACAGGAGAGCTTGTTGCAAAGGCTAGTGCAACTCATGGCAAGTGAGAAGATGATCATGGAGGATCATAGAAGAGGTTCAGAGGAATGCCATAGCAATGAGATGACTGCAAAGGACAGAGAAAGAGAGATTGCAGTAATGAAAGTGCAATTGCAGGTACTAGAGGAATGGCTGCAAGAGCAGGAAAACCAGAGTAGAGGATGGATCTTTCCACTGAAGGGAAAGAAAGTGAAATGGCAGAAGCTACAACAGAAAAGAGATCGACAAATAAACATGCAGTTAATGGAAGAGCTGAAGAAGCTTGAGCAGGTGATGGATGTACAGTTGGGGTGTACGCAACTCAGAGCAGCTGAGTTGGAAGAGGAGGTTTCCATTGATGAAACAGAGGAAGAGATCATTGATGATTTCTTGAATTATTGGGCAGATCCAGATCAGCTGGATAATGAGAACTCTTGCGTTTTTATAGCTGACAGTTGTGATGTGATTACAGGTTTTGTTGAAGAAGAAGTTCATGTGAATGAAGAAGATGATCAGCTGGAAGAGCTGGTATATGAACCGACAGTTAAGGTTGTTGAAACTTGTAGTTTTCAAACTGACAAGTTGTGTATGCATGCAGGGACTGAAAGTGATGGTGATGTTGTGCTTCAGCAATGCTACAAGGAAATTGCATTGCTAGAACATTTGTTGAAAAATTCGGAGTATGATGTGGGAGAAAGACTGGTTGACAGTCTTGAGAATTCTTCAGAGGATTCTTTGAGTAAAGAGAATCAGCATACTGATGTGCTGATAGTGGAAGAGAATTCAGAGCAGCATATTGAAGTGCTGGCAAAGGAGGACAAGGCAGTGATGCCTTCTGATTTCTATTCTAACAAGTGTTTTGTGAATGCAGGTATTGTTGCAGAACATTTGACTCAGTTGAGCAGTCAAATGAAGGAAGAAGAAGTTTTCTGTTCTGGAAAACAAGAGGGTATGGATGATTGGGTGGCATTAAGATATGAGAAAGTCAGAACAGAAACAAGAAGTGAGCGAGTGACAGTACAAACTGAGCAAGCCGTCTTAGCTCAGCAAGCAAACCAACAGCCGGGAGATTTATTGGATCGAGAGATTGAAAGTATCAGAAGACTGATGACGAAAGAATCCCGGAAGAAACCAGCAGTAGCAAGGAAGAGAAGCGGCAGAAGCAGCAGCAAAATGAAAATAGAGACAGATTGTGAAAGTGCAGCAAGTGGAGCAAGACAACATAAAATGTGGGATCCAGGCGGACAAAGATTTAAAACGCATGATCTGGAGATCATGGTCATTTTCAACCTTGGAAGTCTGATGCAGGAGCATTAGCTTGGGAAAATACCTTGTATTTTTATTAAACCTAGGGGTCTCATGTTTTTTGAGAAATTGTTAATTTTATGTAAATATTTATGAGATTTTGTGAGGATTTGTAATGTTTCCAAATTGTTGGACAACAAGAGAGAAATTAGCCTTGAAATATTTCAGAATTAATTATAAGCCTAAGATTAGATTTAGTTTCAAGAGTTTTAGGGATAAAATCTTGATTGTAGGGGTGTTGAGATATTTGGGGACTTTGTTGATTAATTAAGGGGATTTGAACCTAAATTAGTTAAATTCAAGTTGTATAAATTTATGAGCCTCAAAGGCATGAAAAAAGGGAGGTGAGCGTGAGGTTTCCTTGAGAGCCTTCGGCAGTTGTAAAAGGCCATCAACATAGAATATCTGGCCAAAAATAGTTGTACGCAGTGTCCTTTTTATTTATGTAAATAATGTTTGAGAGGCATATGTATATTATTGATTTAATGGGTAGCCTTATTCAAGGCAGAAATCGATGTTGTATAATGTGAAATTTGCACTAAGGGTTAATGGCTCTTGTTTTCCTATGCGCTACAATCCTGTATGTTAATCATTAAAGGTATCTTTCTCTTGTGCACAGTCATCTTGCTTTGACTCTTACTTTACTATGGCATGAACTCTCATAATTCTCATTAAGAAGTGGTGGCACCATTGAGAGTTCATAGCCGTAAGGTTGAACCGTATTTACATGGTTAACTCCGTGGGCGGACAGCAAATTCAAACGCTGTATACCTGTGTGTAATTCTTTAACTGAATTGGTGATATCAACGTGCAATCTGTGTGGCTTAGAGTTGAATTCGGTCTTAGCTAAATTCGAGCTGCTAAAATATGCCGAGGGTTCAATACCAGACAATTTCATGTCTGTCGGGATGCGTTGAAACTCAAACGGTATTCACAGAAAGTGATCGGAACACCAACTACTAGAAAATCTGAAGTTGTCTGGCAGTCTCAAATTCGCGTTGCAGGTGCGACTTGTGGTTACAAGACCTGATATATATATCAGAGCCTGCTGATAGCCTGCGCCGGGCGTAGGTAGATGCCTCTACTGGTTGTGTATTGCATATCTTAATAATGATTGAAATTGCGTGAAATGCGGTGATTATAATTTCCTCCATGCGCCAGTGTTATGGTTGTTAACCATTTGGAATCTGCTTGCCTTTCATATAGCGCCGAAAGCGGAGTGCTATGCATGTTCCGCATTTGTAGATTGAATGCGGGTGTATAAGGATAATTGTTGTTCAAGTTTAATTGATGACGGATACGCATATATACATAGCGGTTTCTCTTAGAAGCTCGGCGCTATGTCCAGTTAAGAGGTGAGATAGCGTGAATGGTCTTTTATTCCTCCGTCTACTAATTGATTGTGCTTTCAAATTTGGTTCCATTAAAATCAGATGTCAATCCTTTGGTTTGATTGAACCGCGGATATTATTTTCCCATAATTAATGAACTGGTGTGTATGGAATAATGCGGGTGTTTCTTGGTAGTGAGGTGCTCTGCGTCATTATCATGCTTCGGCTTTATCCGCATATATATGCACTAAACCTGGAAAAAAGGCGAAAGTATAGTTGTTACTCCATATGAAGAGCATGCCTTTCCGGCATAAGTGGTATGCGCATTATGTGCGTAGGGGTAATAATAAATTGAAGTTTTAGTATTGAACTAACGCAATGGTAAAGTGGATGCAGGGATATTTATAAGCATCACATATTTCTGACAGGCGAGCTATATCTTAACAGAGGCCGAGGTATGGACTCGGAGATACACAACATAGCTGTGGTTTATATGTACATATGTTGATCGATTGCTAAGAGATCATTGTTAGATAACTTCCATATACATACACCTACTGCATCATATATATATTCAATGGTAAGTTCCATAATTTAAGAAGCGGTTCGATTTAGGTACTGTAACATATATGGACCGCAAGGAACGCCAGACAGAGGTAGGCTACCGATTAGCTGAAGGGAGAAGAATGAACCATTGTTTATAAGAGAAAACTGGGTTCGATTTCATAATAGCACATGTGTCTGTTCGTTGGCCTGTCATGGGGAGTTTGCTGTAGGGAGTTCGAGGATTAGAAATGATATAATAGACACCGGTCTGGTGGTAGTTGAAAATTGATACAAGGCCAGCGCCATACCAAGACACAACCGAGGTTTATATAGGGCTGTCAATTCCGCGCATCACCAGAGCAGCGAGAAGCCAGCGCACCATATATCAATATATAGTTATAAACCAGTGGATGGACATACATGCGACGAGCCTGTGGTTCGGGAAAATAAACACAGAGGCAACCACTGTCTCTGCATCTTTTATACCGGCTTAGTTTGGCGGTGTCGGTCTTGCCAGTGTAACAAGATGGCAAACATGGGTTTTGGAGCATAGTTTTTATAAATCATCATGGAGAAAGTTTTTATATGCTTGGTGATCAGAAGATCCTGGTAGTGCGGCTTGGGAGTGGCCTTGGCCGCATCACTTCCTCAGATCATATATCTAAAAATATAGCGAGACGAGATTTGAAATTCGGACCCAAGGTTCAGACCGATTTCTTCTCAAAAGTGTTTTTGTTTTAGATTCTGAAACTTCGTAGCGAAAACGTTATGGGGAAAGTTCCATAGTGACCTATTTTAGATGAAATTCTGGAGCTTACAAAAACTATAATTTACTTAGATCATATCTCCGAAAATATAGCGAGACAAGCTATGAAATTCGGACCCGAGGTTTAGCGAGATTTCGTCTCAAATGGGATTTATTTTTAGCTTCTAACGTTGAAAAATGAAGGTATAGCAAAAATTCCACAGTGACCTGTTTGGCGCAGCGAAAACCCTAGAATCCAAAGCTCTGATACCAAACGTTATGAACTAACTAACAAAAAGATAGAAAAGATAGATCAATGCCTTAGAAATAAGCCTCTTCGAGGGGGCAACCTCCTTTACATCACACAAATGAGCAATTCTTAGATGATACAAATGACAAGACCTCCTTTCTATATATAGGAGTTTAAGGGGTCATAATATAATCAGAGCCGGCATAACAATAATAATGTAAGGCCACAATAATAACAATAGTGGGCTTCTATGGGGCACAATAATAACAATATGGGGACTACATGGGTACAACAATATAATAAGGGGGTTGTACTAATAACAATAAGGGGTAACACTAGTAGTATAGGGGCCTAACATATGTTATGTTACAATATATAGTTAAATAAAAACATAGGAAGTGTAAGTTACAAAATCATTACTCAACTAATAAACTTAATAAGTGTGGGAGCTAAGAGATATATAGTTGTCATATCATTATATTAAATAATTCTACAAGTATGAGTAGTAGGAATTTGAAGGAAAATTATAGTTTATAGCTAAACTCGAGTCTTAAAATGTTTTTGAGCATCACCCATCTTATCTTATTATAAAGAGCACATTATATTAAGTAGTTATAAAACTATGTTAAATGTTATCTGTGTGTGTGTGATGTTATAGATATAGCTATGTTATATATAGTTATATAGTTATGTTACATGTTCTGTTATGTTATATAATTATATATAGTTATGTTATGTCATATGTGTTTTTGTGTGTTAAATGTTATGTTCTACTCATATATATATAGTTAACAAAATCTAATTAAATAACAAAAAAATAAATTTTTGGACTTTTAATTTAGTTGATATTTTATTTAAGTACAAGTAATTTTTTTAAACAAATTACGATATTTATTATCAAAAAAATATTTAAAATATAAATTAATTTAAATTTAAAATAAAAAATAAAATAAAATTTCATATTTGATTTAAAAGAGGTTCACCATCATCAACCATATTCATCATGTCAATCTAAAGCTCTTAATTTATTTATTTATTGGTTATAGTTTAGTTGTTTTTTGTTTTGGAAATTTATTTGGCATATTTCTGGTCAAATTTATTCAAAATTTAAAATGAATTTTTAATAACATAAAATCAATTGTTTTTGAAACTTTATTTCACTAAATTCTTTAAAAAAGAAAAAACCTAAAATAATTAAAAAATAAAGTTTTTACCATAGAAAATATTCATAGTAAACATGCTACCATTGCAAATAACTTATACAATGAAATTAAAAAAACAAAAAAACAAAAAACAAAAACAAAAAAACATTAAACCTAAATATTAGTTTTTTGGGTGGTTTTCGAGGGTTTTCTTGGTGGGTTTCTAGGTCGTTTTTGGTCTTCAAGGGTTTTCTTGGTGGTTTTCTAGGTTTTTTTTGTGGTTTTCAAGGGTTTTCTTGGTGGGTTTGTTTTGCATGGTGATTTTTGTGATTGTTTTTTGTAGTTTTTGTATGGTAGGTTTTTTTTAATTAATTTATTTTACTTTGCAAAAAAAAATAATAAAAGAGACAAAAATGATAGGAAACCTACCTTGGCTTGAGCCTTTGGGTCATTGGCAGGGTTGATTGGCAGCTGGATTGAGTTCCTCCATATCGGTCAAGCTTAGAAATCTTCTGTCGAACTCTTTTTTTCTCGCAATATGAGCAAAACGACTTGTGTAGGCCACGCCTTTGGGTTTTTAATAAGAAAGAGTGCTCAAACGAACTATATAAATCAATAGAGGATTTATTTAAATGCTCGATCGAGCCATTTTTAAGCCACTAAACAACTCGATTGAGTGCTTAAAAATTGCTCGATCAAGCGCTTAAAATTGCTTGATCGAGCATCCATTTTTCACCAAAATGCACCCTTGTTTTGCCAAAAAATATAACCCAATTCCATGCACTCACTTTATACTAAGTACATAAGTGCTCCTGATTAAAAAATCACATAATTACCTTTGGTGATACCATTACCATTGTCATAACTACTACCATTCCTATTATTGTTATGGTAATTTGCAATCCACAAGAAGATATACTACGTTGATACTAAACAATATATAATGCACTAATGTTCTAGGTCATATAAGATGTACCAATGTATACTAAAGAGTGACACTCTATTTTTCCATTGTGTATGTGTTGCATTGACCAAAAAAAAGCCATTGCTACAACTTTTAGCTAGCTAGAATTTTTAGCTATATTAAACTATAGTAAACTTATGAAAATCCTTTTTTTTAACAAGAATTTTTAGCTATATTAAACTATAGTAAACTTATGAAAATCCTTTTTTTAAGGAAGATTTTGTAGAGTTTTTTTTATCATTTTTTCAAATTCTATACCTACAAAAAATCGTACTTTCCTTATAGATCTTTATGATCAGAAAAACCTCAATATCAAGGAAGAAAAGAACTCTCAAAAGTGATAGTTAGAGACTTATCTCATTCTTAACTCATTATGATCACCCGATTACTTACTTTTTCATTGATAACATAACTTAACAAGAACTTCTGAAATAGATCTAATTATGTTGCTTAGCTTATATCCCCTTCATTTATAAAGTCATTTGTTTTCCTTAATCAACCAAATACCTATGCAAGTGCTTATAGATTTCTTGTTTTGATAAAAAATGAAGGGCCTCCTTGGAAAAGATCGGGGATTTTTCACACAACATACTTCTTGTGGGATGTAACCAAACTAATTCTTCCACGTTAAAGTTTTGTGAAATTTTATCGTGGTCATGCTTCTCCTTATATTGTTGTTTCACTATTTTTGATCACCCTTCCACTTGTTTGTGAACATGTTGAATTATTTCCATGAACTTGATGATGTTTTGTTGTTTATCATCATGTCCCGTGGTTTTATATGTATCACATTTGTTAATGGAAATATTAAATGGAGTTCAAAGAAAATCACCCAAACATGTCTCAAATGGTGATTTATTACTTAATATGAAAAAAATGATTCTGATGTTGATTATGGGAAAACTTCTACCTAGATATTTAGATGTTTCTCGTTCAAACCTATAAGGAAATGAATTAGATTTCTATTGAATACTTATATCATTTTTGTAGTATCAAGGTTGTGGTCCAATGACTATTTGTGGAGGTTTGGTCCCCACAAGTCTTATGGTCCAATCTCGAGAAAAACTATATATGTTTGAGAGTTGCTCCAACCGTGATTTCGTCAATTGGAAAAAAATGTAGATATCCATACCTCTTTTTAGCTTAGTGTTCATCCTAACCCATAGAGCCTTCCAAAAATGGCTTATGAGAAAATCTCACGTGGAAGATCCATGGGATAATGAAAATGAATTGGTTTGCTATGAAGATGGTTTTGGGTCCTACGTCATGCTTGTAGTTGAATTAGATCCACATAATGGCAATGACAACCTTTAGAAGATGAACTTCAATGGAGCCAAATCCTAAGCAAGTATGGGTGTACGTATTACTTTCACTTTCATTAAAGGTAATATTTCATGTTATGTTTTTCGTTTGTAATTTGAAATAACTAAGAATCTAATAGAATGCGAAGCAATTTTCGTTGGATTGAATTTGGATAAGGATTTTACAATTAAAATTTTAAATACTATTCATAATTTTGAACCAATAGTTCTTCGAGTACTAGGCCAATTTGCATGTAAAAATGAAAGAATGTAAAGGTATAGGAATGTAGTATGGGATATCATGGAAGGATTCAAGGTATTTTCTTTGGAAGTTGAACCAAGAGAATTAAATGGAAAATATGATGGGATATCCATTGATTCCTTGACTCTCCAAATTTGTAAAGTGTTGATCGAAAATGTCATGTTGGAAATTTTCTCTAGATTGTCGATCCCGAATAATTTTTTCAATGAAAGGATTTTGATGATGATGAGAAAATTGTAAGAATTATGAATAACTTGTAGGAATTTATTGAGAATAAGAATTATTGGAGAGAAGAGGGGTCAAAAGAAGAGTTAAAAGACAATAAGATTCTAACCAACCTTATACCCCTTGAAAAAACGTTTGATAAACATGATAGGTACCAGTAAAATAAAGAAATGGTTAATCCTGGTGACTATATGGAAATCAACATTGTATCCTTAGAAATTCTAAATATTATGAAGATTAGCAAAGTAACTTCAAGCAATGAAAGAAAGAAGATTTGATAATAGAATTTAGAGGTATTTTTGCTTGGTCGTATTAAGAGTTGAAAGCTCAAAAGGGTGACATAATTCAACATACAATAACCTTAAAACAAGATTCCAAGCCATTTTGATAGAAATTAAAATAATTAAGTCTGAAGTTAGGGTCTCTCAATGTTCAAAAGGAACTGCAAAAAAATACTTAAGGCAAGGATCATTGCACTTGCAAGGCATTCAAATTGGTTGTCCAACCCTGTAATAGTGTGAATAAAGATGGGGGAGATAAGATTATGATTGGATTTTCAAGAACATTAATGTAACACCCAAAAAAAATAATTGTCCATTGCCACACATGGAACATTTTTTGTAGAAAATCATAAGACCATAAATGTTATCTTTATTAGACGGTTTTTTAAGGTAAAAACAAGTGTGGGTAAATTATAAATATGATACACATATGGCAATATTTACTACACCCTGGGGCACTTATGAGTATTTAATGATGCCTTTTATTTTGTTAAATTCAAACACCACATTTGCAGAGAGCCATGGATTCAAAGATCTTATCAAAAAGATAATTGAGATTTTCCAAGAAGATCACATGGTATTTTCAAAACAAACGAAACCCCATATTGAACACCTCAAATATGAATTCCTAAGGTGTCACAAATATGAATTCTTATTGAACCCAAAATAAGTCAATATTTTGGGTTCTTGAAGGGGAGTGGACAAGTCACAAAATTACCATCATTTGACAAGTTTCTTTCCCTCATTTTATCCATTTTTCATTTGCCCATAACCATGTATTATCCTTTATAATGCTCACATGTGGGATTTAGGCTAAATTTTTTTTTCAATACATTTATTAGTATTTCATTTAATTTCTTATTAACGTTAGAAAAAATTAGTATATCATATATTTACTTTTGAAGTGACAATTCATGTGTGGACAGGTTGTTATAAGTTTTTGCTTCACATGCTATAAAATCATGTTTGCTATAAATCATGGGTGTTTCACACCACTTGTAATAAATTGAAGTCATTTTGTTAGCTACTGCAACTACATGGTTCTCATGCAATTGTTGCAAAATCAAACCTATAGCAGGAGGAGATTCAAGTGCATTATAAATAAAGTGCTACAACAAGATTGACTATAAACCATACAACTACTTGAGGAAGACAATGGAATATATATTTCATAAACTTAAAAGCATATTTCTATGTGCTCAAGTGTGCATACCCACTTTTATTATGGATTTAAAGCTCGTCCATGTATATACTATGGACCTAGGAAGCTTAATACCATTAATAATCATTTTTGTACATATTTTGAGCTTGTTACTCTATCCCACATGACTAATTTCAATTTTGACAAGTAAGGGTATCCCAAAATATGTGGGAAGTTAGCAAGAATATTGGAATTATTCTAGTTGTTTTAACTATTTGAGAATATTTTATCCTCAAGTGGATCTATATTTAGATATTTGTTGTAATCATTTGAGGATATTCTCTAGTGGATCTATATTTAGAAAATTGTTGTAACCACTTGAGAATCTCTTATTATCAAGTGGGGTTTTAGTTTCAAGCAATTTTGTGTATAAAAGAGAGTGTTGTCTCCATTTCAAGGGGAGAAATCTTAGAGCAATTGTCCAACTTATGATGAAATAGAATTAAGCTTATTTTCTCATATTCCACTCTCTAGTTTTAGATGTAGAGTGTTTTAG
Organism: Pinus taeda; assembly: GCA_000404065.3. Lineage (NCBI taxonomy): Eukaryota > Viridiplantae > Streptophyta > Pinopsida > Pinales > Pinaceae > Pinus > Pinus taeda. The sequence goes on from APFE030693610.1 coordinate 32,364, forward strand.
TTTAGTATTATGGAATAACTTGTCACTTTTTTCTTAGGAGAAATGAGCTCACCCCAAATAGATCATGGTAGCATTTTATTCCATTGTATATTTTCTTTTCATTTTATGTAATCTTATTTTGTGTACTCGTGTGTTGTTCTTGAACATATTATCATAGAATAGTTGTTGATTTTGAAGACAAGTTGAATGATAAGCTAAGAAAAGGACCATGAGTGTCATCCACTACCTCTATTGGTGGAAATCCCCTAAATCTCTCATATCTTCTCACTTATGTTGGAAATGTGCTCACTACTGGGGGGGGAATCAGTAGTGACAATGTTTATTATCTTTTAAAACTTTTTCAATTATTGAATCACAACATCCATTAACCCATTAGTAGATCAGATCACATAACAAAAATACATGAGGGCCATATAAACAATCAAATAAACACGCACAAGAGGACACATGAAATTTCGAGTGGAAAACCCCCTCTGAGTCAAAAACCACCCTTGTTGTTGTTGCGCTGCTTAAATAATTTTATTATTTGTCAAGCAATCCAATTACGTAGAATATACAAAATGGCTACTCTCAGTAAAGAACTTTTATCCTCGTCTCACGGCTCTATATACATCCATACACTAGAAGCCACCATGACTAACGAGCCTTCCCCAACTCCAATTGGACTCATGAAGAAATATGATCCTCATCTCACGACTCTACTAACCTCATATGCTGGAAGAAACCATGACTAAAGAGCCTCGCCCAACTCCAATTGGTCTTGTGAAGAAAGATGTTCTTTGTACTAAATTTGTCAAAGCCCCCACTCCACTCTTCTATGTGACCCTCATTTCATAAATATTTCATACTAAAGCCAATATGAACTGCTTAACTAGAACAACATAAAATCTCTAACAATATAGGCTCAAAACAAACAAACAATTTCATTGAAAAAATTGCACAACTCACTCAATCACTGCAAAACCCCATTAATAATGCATGTTTCATACACAAAAGATAGTATGATGAAAATATAATGAGAAAGCATACAAGAAATTATCTACAATCATTCCTCACTCCATCACCATATTGCTGCATAAAATTATGGTTGAATCATGCTTCTATTGGCATTTACTATTATTGTGAACTACTGTATATTTTCTGCAAGATTCCTTGCACAACCTACACACAATATTTGTCTCGCGCACACACTCTTCCTTACTCACTTAGCTATCAACCAAAAAAAAAAAATCAACTCAATACTTTTTCACAAGTATATGCCAAATTGTCCTCAATTTTCTCCAAACCAATACCACAAGCAAATACCATGGTTATGTCAATACCTAGGACACATGTACTATGGAAATATCCAAACCAATACCACAAACAAATACCATGGTTATGTCAATACCCAAGACACATATACCATGGTAATATCCAAAACAATACCACAGGAAAATACCATGGTTATGTCAATACCCAAGACACATGTACCATGGTAATCTCCAAACCAATACCACAAGAAAATACCATGGTTATGTCAATAACTAGTACACCTGTACTATGGTAATCTCCAAACTAATACCACATGCCAAACTACTCCACACACATACCAATACCATGGTAATGCCAATACCAAGGACACTTGTACCATGGTAATACTAATACTACGGGAATTTTACCATGGTAATACCAATACCAAGCCTACAACCAATCATCAAACATTTTTCATCTGCAATAGCAACCATACATAAGTACAACATCTGCACATAAGCGAATCCATCACACACTCAAGCCACATGCAACACAATCATTTGCAATACATGCCCAGGTTGACATCAATGCTAACCATTAATCACTGCAACACAACATCAATGCCAACAATCTCCCCCTTTGGCATTGATGGAAACCTCAGTTGAACTATCCAACTGATGCTCTCTGAAATTGATCTCCTCATGCACTTCCCCCTTGACATCAATGGAAAAGGGAAAAAGTCATCAAAAACTCTGCTACAAACATAATAACTCCCCCTGAAGACTAGATGGATCTTATCACAATGCAGCATTAAATAGCAACACTCCTCATGGCAGCATGCCAACAAACAATGGCAACAATATCTCTCTCTCTCTCCTGAAGCAGCAACATCAGCATAATGTCAGCAACAACATTCTCTCCAATCTCAATGAGAAGCAAAAAAAAATCCTCTGATACAATAACAACAGATGAATGATGACCATCAACAACATGATCATCCATCCTATCTCAAGCAACAACACAATATCCATAATTGATTAACAACTACACTCTATACTTTCTCCCTCTCAGCATCATCATCATTAACTTGCAACCAATTCCTTCTAGTTGAAGGCTATGCCTCATGGATCAAGGAACTCACTTAACACAACATGACTGATATGCAATACATGACTGAAGCAACACCCATCAACCCTCATGAATGGCTAGTTCATCCCTCATCAATGGATACTAGACACCAATACTCTCTCTCCAACATGGCCATGACCAATGATATCCAATACAATGTAAGTACATGGTTGTATTATGAGATACAAGCCTACCTTATGACTATAACATGACATACAATAGCCCAAAGATGGTTGCAACAACTCATAACAACACAAAATTGACATAATTCATAGCTCTTCCTATCACCAACTCATGACAAATTGAACCCAAGGACTTGAACACTTAATTATAGGGCCTCATGAACATGATACATGACTACAAATGATGAAGTACAATATGAAACTTATGGTTGTTACATGATGCTCAAAACTTTCCAATACATAGCCAAAAATTCATGCCTCTCTCTAAGGCATACTCAATCAAACTCCTTGACCAATAATATGTAAATATCATCATGCATAATACCATCCACATGCACAAGATAGATCTATCTATATCAATGCACCATCTTCTAGCAGCAAAAATTATGATAGTAGCAGCAACCAACCAACATAAAATATATGACAATGAGCAATAGTAGCACATATCGAGGATAAAAATTGAGCAGCTTAAAATTCAATCTGTAGCAACAACATATAACACAAAATATATCTCATGAACTTGCTGCAGTAGCATATGACCATCATTTCACATCATCCAAAATGCACCAACCAACACACATATATAATAGCAGCAGCAAACATGTCAAAAATATGTGCACTATTTTCATTAGGAAGCAACCATCCTCTCAAGGTAGCAGAAATCAAGTCAACACATCTCAAATCATAAGAGAACTCAAATAAAATAAGCCTCAATCTATTATGGTAGCAAACCATGGATCCATGAAACAAAAAATCTAACTGGCAAATCCTCCAACTTATACCAGCAAATCATATCACTAGTAACCACCAATCCACATATGCATAATGCCAACAATTAAGCAGCAACAAATAATATTCAACTTGGAGCAACACTAAAATTGTAGCACAAGATTTATCAATAGCAAGACCAATAACAATGAACCATAAGAGATCTATTAAATGTAGCATAGGCAAAGCAACAACAGCCAATCTCCTCAATGGTGGCAAAGAACATAGGTGAGAGATCATGCAACATTGTGTCCAACAACTCAATATATGATGGCAATAACATCGCACCATATGTAATAAAACTAGTAGAAACTAACATACTTATTTTATTTATATTAGCGATGATCGATTATGCCTCACACAAGCTCTAGAGAAGCCAATCATGATGTGCATTCTTTATCATGTGCTCCATAGAGGCCAAAAACAACACTATCTAGCAACAATATAAGAGCTATGACATTCATATGGAGCATAAAACCACAACTAAATATATAATCATCATACATCAAATCAACATGTGACCATACTCTAGTTCAAAAGTTGAAGCAAGTGAAATAGATCATTTCATATGCATATGAATTGTGGATTTTAATCACTGGAACTAATGCATGTCAATCTTTCTCACTAACATACACAACTTGTTCACATAAGACAATTTTCATGCATGCTCAAAACAACCATAAATCTGAAGATAATCAACTGCATGCTAAGTGATAAAAAAACTATGAAGAACCATGTCAATTATGCTGACTCAAAGCATATGCTCCACAGACTCTAATAGCTTTTGCAATGATCAAGATTAGAAAAATGCATGGCATAGAAATCTTTTCCAAAACAACCTATTTTTCCTCTTATGCTAGAATGGATCATTATGCCATCAATAAACCACTAGAAATTGGAAGCATGTGAGATGCTCGACATGCACATGTGTCATCTCTAAATAATCTCTACAAACAACAATTTTTAGTGCTACGAAATCATGAAAACCACCTGCAACATAATTTTCATACAAACTCTCCAATGTCGCAACACCTTTAATGATTTGCATGTAATCTATAATGTGGACATATGCTCCCCCTAAGACCATGCAAGCCTTAGTTTTTAGTGGGAGTGTCTTGCTACTCCTTTCTTCTCCAAATCGTGTGAGGGTGACCCTTGGTATGCACATTCTTATTTGGATTCTTGACTAATAGGATTTGCATGACTTTCTTCCTTTGATTGGATTGTCTGAAACACATGGGAAACTTTCAATCCTTGGCCTTATGGCCCACGTTATCACAAACATAGCATCTAATATGTCAATAAAGAAACATATGCTCGGTGAGGATATGAAAGATCCTCAAGTTTCTATGATGGAATCCTCATCGAAGAATTCACTGATATAGAAAGGAAGAAAGAGTTTCATTAGGAATTCAAACTCATGGGATTCAAGGGATGATGGTATGATGACTTAATAGGAAAGCGGGTCTAAAGGATAAAGTTCTTTCGTTCAAATAAAGATGCTACAGGAAGTCTAGATGACTATAAGGAAATATGAGGTATGTATGCTTACATAGGTTATTATGAAATTCATGTCATATGGTTGCAGATAATATGGATCACTATTTCCATCTTGAGAAATATGATCGAGAGAAGAATGGATCTCCTCCTTTGAAAGATTGCAGAAAGGAATAAGTCACACTAGATTAAACCAACATAATATTTTCTCATATGAATCATGAGGAAGTTGGCTACAATTGAGGAATTCTGATTTGAAGCTCTTGGCAATGTAGTGTGAAAAGAAAGGAAGATATCGTGAAAATATGCAAAAAATGTAGAAGGTTTTCATCATCCGAGACCAAGAAGAGTTGACTAGAATATCTCCCAGAAAGATATGAAGACTTTGATAGGAGTCGGAAAAAGATGGAGACCCTTGACAATGAATATATATGGGAAATGTGTTAATATGCATACAAGATGTTAATGCCTACAGGAAGATGAAAGACCATCACAAAGGTAATTTGTATTTAAGTGTTCATTTATTTTTGAACTAATATCTAGATTGGCATATGTAGGACTGCCAAAGGGAAGATCTGTGGATGAATTCCAAGAGGACCGTATTGAAGGATGTAAGATCCTTCTGGAAAATATGGCATGAAAGCATAATGACATGAAGCAAATCCAGATGGAAAACTGATGAATCACTTTCTGATGAAATGAGGACATGACTAACTCATGGATGAAATTGATGGGTTGTCTATGCCCTATGAATAAGCCCCTAAAATATGAAGACTCCATGACAAAAGAAATTGATGGCATCAAAGAAGAGAGGAGGTCTTGATCCGAATGGAAAATGGCATCAACCCATGGTACTCATCCACCCATATAATTCATCAACCCATGGAATTTACCCATGGTATTGTAAATGGCATCCGCTCGTGGTATTGTAAAATCAACCCATGGTATTCATTCACCCATGGAATTGACCCGTGGTATTGTAACTGAAAAATACTATAAGTAACAAGTCACATTT
>APFE030693610.1:56615-71547 GCA_000404065.3 Pinus taeda
AATGATTAAACATTAAAATTTATTTAATAAATCCACTAAATTATAAAAATTGATATATAATAAAGGAAAGATGCCAAAGATATCTCTTTACCTAAACTTAAAATCTATGATTGAAAATTCTCAATAACTAAATGAAGTTATACGTAAACCACTATGTATGATCATTCATTTTTGTCCTTAACTATATATATGTAAGCCACTATGTAGGATCATTTTGTCCTTAACTATATATAGTCTATATATATTAAGTGCAGATATCTATTTAAAACAATCATGAAAATCTATCTTCACTAACCCATATGGTGTAGAGCACTTGCTTCACAAGACATGGAATAACATGTTAATACTAAAATGAGGTCCAATATAAATAATTACGTGTAATTATTTCTGAGCATCATGAAGTAGGATGCAAAACATCCCTCAACTATCATTGTGTGCAAGTTAAGGTATCTAATAAGCAATTAAGACATATATCATTCTAACAGTCTTAGCAGGCTATGGAAGTTTCTCAGGCTTTTTTGCTTTCTAGACACACTCAACTCTCCATCTATTTTCTTCCATAGCTCACTACATAAATATTTGTTATTTACTGCTTTGGATCCTTCAGTTAAATTAAATTATTATGGCACAGAAGTACATTTTACAATCCAGGGAGTATATAGATGCATTTTCCATTATAAATGGGTTGTTGTGTATATTAATTTTATAGTATGTATTGAATACTGACACAGTTTCATCTAAAGAGCACACCTGAACTTGCCTTCATGCAACTTCATCCAAGCTTGTATTTGATGTATACCTGTGAACTTAGAGATGCATATCTCGCCTTCATATGTTCATGCAAATGGCCATACTTGTATTCAAAATATGCAACTCCATGCTTGACAATCTTTTAAGGAGCATGAAAAACGAGAAACAGGGTTAATAGGAGACTGAGAAACCATGACATATATGGGTTCGTGGTAGTTGACACAAATAGGCTACTAAATCTATAATTACACTATATTTCATCAAACCTGCATATACTGAGATTCATCACTATATTTCATCAAACCTGCACATACTGAGATTCATCATTTTAGGAAGATTCAATGGAAGGTATTCAAGGTACAGCAAGGATGGATTGGAAAAACATAAGGGCAAGAAACATTCTGTTGAATGTAAAGTCAATAGGGGAGTACGGCTCTCGATGGAAACTGCGAATATTGGATACAGGTGATAACTAAGTCATTGATCTTGATCTACTGATTTCTTATGATCTTTTGCTTTAAATTCTTTGAAAATGTTAACACAAAATCTCTTTTTTAAATGTCATATGATCACCCAATCAGACCCCTATGACTTCGTGTCTGGGTTAATAGTAGCCTGAGAAACCATGAGTTATATGGGCTTGTCCTAATGAACACAAGTAGGTTGTTAATTCTATAATCAGTTAATTACACTATATCAAAATTGCACATCCCAGGATTCAGCATTTTGGGACTATTTAATGTAAGGTACATCAAAGATGGTTTGAGAAAACGATGCATAGATGAAAACACTAAGACCTTAACTTGGTTACCACCATTACATCACTATCTTTGCTTATTGTGAGTTTTTGCTGTAAATACTTTGAAAATGTAAATTCTTTTGATGTTAGATGATCACTTATCAATCTCTGTGTAACATAGTAGTTGGGACAAAGCGACCCATATTTAACAACCCAAACCCAAATAAGATATTTTATTCTTACAAAGCTGCTCTGTTATCTTTAATGTAATCCAAATGTTAGAATCTTAAGTTTTAGTGATGTAATCTACATCCAGTGTCTCAACTGTTTTAAATCTCTTCGAGTTTTAGTGAATTCGCAAGGAATTTTTAGAATTTTAAGTTTTAGTGATGTTACTCTGTTATTTTTATTGTAATCTAAATGTTAGAATCTTAAATTTTAGTGAATTTACATCCACTGTCTCAACTGTTTCAATTTGTGAGGAATTTTCAGAATCTTAAGTTTTAGTGATTTCGCGGAGAAATTTTTAGAATCATAAGTTTTCCAGTGTCTCAACTGTTTCAATTTGTAAGGAATTTTCAGAATCTTAAGTTTTAGTGATTTCGCAAAGAAATTTTTAGAATCATAAGTTTTAGTGATGTAATTTACAATGTCTCAAGGTTTCAATTCGCTAAATTCATTATATACTGAAAATTTTAAACTATTTAAATTCACGATATTACCAAAAATTATATTGCCCAGAGAAAAAGTATTAGACTGCTCAGGTATCTTTTGCTTTAATTTTTTTAACTGGTTCCATATGGCCACTCAATCTTGTGGAGGGTTTAATAATAGCTATCTATAAATCTTTGGCAGGTAACCAGGTTCAAATGTGGAAGCTTTGCCATCGGGCTGGGAATGAATCACACTCTGTTGGATGGATTCTCAGCTGTGGATTTTATGAGAAATTTAGCGTCTGTGGCGAAAGGAGAAAGCCTAGCCGTCGTTCCGCAGCCGGATCGTAGCCGTCTGAAGGCAAGAAACCCTCTTCACATAAAGCACGAGCACCTGGAATTCACAAAGTCTTCGAACAGGCCAAACCCTAGCCAGTCGGAGCCCAAATCTTGGTCCAAACTTTCGTGCAAGCTATTTCCCATCTCCGGAGAAATGCTGGGCCGTTTGAAAAGGAAGTCTGGGCAGCAATGCACCAGCTTCGAGGTTCTCACAGCACACCTATGGCAAGCCCACACTATTGCAGTGGAGAGCCCCTTGGAGAAAACCTGCACAGTGTTATTTGCAGTGGACATAAGATCGAGGATGAATCCACCGTTGCCCAGGGAATTTGCGGGCAACGCGGTGTTTCCCGGGTATGCTCGAGCAACGGCCAAGGAACTGAAAGAGGCGTCGCTCAGCTGGTGCGTGCAGAGAGTCCAGGAGGGCATAGGCAGAGTGACGGATGAATACGTTCGCTCTGCAATAGATTGGCTGGAAGTGTACAAAGGGGTCCCCTGTGCGGACAGGGGCATCGTCATTTCTCCATGGAAGAGATTGGGATTTGAGGAAATTGAGTATCCATGGGGGAAGCCATTGTACTCGGGGCCGGTGATAAACAGCTGGATGGATTTTGTGCTGCTGCTTCCCAATCCGGACAAAGAAGGATTGAACGTCTTCATGGCACTGGAAGATCATCAGATGGAAAAATTTCGGTGCTTGATGGAATCCTCTTAGTATTTTCAGTTCACTCCCATCTTCCTTCCAAGACAATCTGTCTATGTATATCTCCTCAGGAAATTCCAGAAAGGGATGCATATATTTCATCCTCCAACACTACCCTTTATACAGTAATGGTTGGGTTGTTTTTTAATGAGCTAGACTAATGGCCTTCATTGGATATATTTCTTTAGCTAGCCCTTTACCAATGAGATATTAAATTTCTAGTCCTTTGTTAATGAGCATTACAATTCATAGAAAATCAATCGGCAAAGTCTCCCCTGTGTGCACTATAATGACTTCATGCATAATTGGAAGACCTCCCTCAACATTCCTCATCATGCAGTTTTGATTTTTTGGGATTGGTCAAGACTGGTGGCGTTCATTGGATTGGGTTTACTTAGCTCCTCTGGCATTGAGATTTTGAAAATTTAGATGCCGGTAACGGTTGAATAGAATGGAAATTACTGGTACTTTGCATTTAACTTCGTCATGACGGGATGTAATCATGCTGGAAGAGAAAATGCAACATATTTACAAAACAACCATTCTCCTTGAACTGTTCTTTCTTTTATATATATACAGACAGGGGATGCCGCGCTAGAATTCGTTGCATTGATTGGTCTTGACTTTATTGGAAAGAATTCTTTAGCAGGCCACAGGTTGCTCGGCAAGGAAAGCCGAGGAAGTAGAATTAACGGGTTGGTACCTCTTTTATGGAGAATGACCTAAATTGTTTATGATTGGTTGGAGGATGACCTAAATCGTTTATGGTTGGTTGCTTTTAACTTGTGTATGGTTAATAATAGAATATTGCTCACAGGTCCTGCAATGAAGTTTGTTCAAATTTTCATGGCAATAGGATTGTGTGCCAAGGTTGGTAGAGTTTGTATGTTTTTTTTCCTTGAGACTTAACCAGCTTTACATTTAACTACTTAGAGAGGAGAGGGAGAAATTAGATGAAAATTAATTGGTATTGTGATATTCAACATTTGTACGAACATATTACTTAGTACGAACATATTACTTAGAGAGGAGAGGGAGAAATTAGATGAAAATTAATTGGTATTGTGATATTGAACATTTGTATGAACATATTTATTGACCAGTATTGATATAGGTGGATTATAAAATTCACTAGTGTTCGTAAGTTTTGGTAGCAAAGATTCATAACCAATTTAAATGATGCATAATTAATTTAAAATGATTTGTTTAGCAACATGGAAAGCTTATAAGCAATGTAACTAATGAATTACATTTTGTTATGTTATAAGATAAGTAGGTTACAAAATCTACTAGCTTTTATTATATACCTTGCTTAGTTGGTAGATAATTCTTATATTTGCACTATGTTATAATATAGGTACAAATAATCACTTTAACATTGACTTGTTAGATGATGCATAATTAATTTAAATGACTTGTTGGGTATGGAAAGCTCATAACCAATCTAATTAATGAATAACATTTTGCTATGTTATAAGATAAGTAGGTTATAGAACTTGCCAGATTTTATTATATTTTGCTTGGTTGGTAGTGAATTTTCATATCTGCATCATGTTATGATATAAGCCAAGACAATCACTTTAGCTTGATTTGTAGGTTGGTTGATAGCAAATGCTTATAACAAATACAATCAATAAATCACTTTAAAAATGACTTCTTCGTTGGCAATTAAGTCCATTCCCACTAGGTGGGTGCTAAGAACTATGTGGGCTATGGATCCCATGAGATTTGATCTCAGGTTAGCTGATTGGTTGGTAGCGATTCCGTGAGATTTGATCATAGGCTGGCTAGTTGGTTGTAGCTAAGGTTTATAAGAAATACAAATAGTGAGTCACCTTAAAAGTGACTTTGTTGGATGACACTTAAGTCCATTTACATTGTGGGAAGCTTTATGGTCATAGAAGTCATTTTAATATATCACAAAATAGAAGTGTTTGACCATTGTTCATATACAACTCATCCCATAGTGATAGAAGAGAACATTTAACAAGGAAACATAAACTACTATCTCAATAGATTGTGTTGTCACATTAACATAAAAATTATGATTCTAATTTATTGTTTTTAAAAAAATAACACTTAACTAATACAATATATAATAATATATATATATATAAATAACATATGAATATAAAAAAATACCTTCACATTTAATATAAAAAGGGAAAAAATCACTTTCCTTTATTTTTTATGCTTTGTAAAAGTTTTGTTCTGATATCAAGTTAAAGGCTAGAATCCACCCTGAATATTTTAGTACTTACTACTAAAACAATTAAGTATCTATATATATAATTTTGATTTTTAATTTTTATGTTTTTATTGTACATTGTTTTAATGTATAAAATATAAACTATGATAAAAATAATAGTAAAATAAAGTTATCAATAATAATATATTTTTCATAAATTAGCTTAATCTAAAAGTATAGTATAATAAAATATTTTCAAATAATTTTAATTTAAAAAATATATTTTTATTTTAAAAAAATCCCTCCCTTGTAAAAGGAAACTTATAATAAAAAAGTTCTTGAAATATGGTCAATGGATTCTCCATTTACACCTACCTTGATCAAGTTATTATTGTGTATGAAACATCTCCCAAATGAAACAGCTATAGTATGGGTATAGCAAGAAGGAAAAAAATTCAACAACTATGAATAACAAGAAGGTAAAATTATTATTATAAAAAGATAATAAACTTAAAATGATATGACATAAAAATGAAAAATAAAGATTCCTCTCCATTATAAGTTAAAAATTTTAAGTGTATTAAGTACATGCCATAAGAATACTTATTTAAAATGATAAAGAAATTATATTATAAGATTGATGTATTGAAACTCATATATTCATGGTGCTCACAAGTCTATTAAAGGGATGCTTTGTATATCCTAACAAAAGTGAATGACAATCAAATTAAATTCAAGGGAAATTAGAGTTGTTTACTTTTGTAAGAATGTTGAAAATGGAAACTTAAAATGTGAACTTTGATTATAAGAATTGTAAAGAGTCAATTTGGAATTGCAAAACAAAATTGGGAAATGGCCAATGTGGAGGGAGGGTCCATAGAGGATTAGGACATACATGGTGGATTAGGACATGCCAAAGCATGGTTTAAGGTCAACACGTGTACAAATAATTTCATGAAAATGAATAAAGTTTAGAGACAATGCAAGACTCTTAAGAAATGATAAATAAAGGTAAAGAACACTAGTATTCAATACAATTCACATGAGCACATTTATTTAATAAAATTATATTCAAAACAATAAGGTTTGTAGGCTTATTAAATTTTAATGTATTTTTAGAATTTATTATATTCCTTTTTACTTTCTTTAATGTGATAATGGTAAATAGCTTTGATAATTGTAATAATTTCTTATAGAAATTTACCATTTTTAATAAATTTTAATAAAATTAAATTTAAAACAAAGTAACTTTTTTTCTCCTAGAAAGACTACCATTCCCAATTTATTTTCTATTGTGTATATTAAATACTAGTTTATAAATTTACACAGTATTTCATAGTTCTATAGTGAGACATTGTAATATAACATTTGCATACAAAAATGTAGTGTCAAAATTTGTTGTTACATTTGCATCTCCGTGGCACAAACAACTTGAATGGATGAACAAATGTTAAGTTCCAAAGAATTCATCTAATCATGAAGCAAGGTAATTGAAAAATGAAAAAATATAAGCAAATGTAATTAACAACATGATTAAATGAAATGTGTAAATGCAGTAGAGAGCAATTCATGGGTAAATGCAAGATATGACGTATAATGCATGGTGAAAAAATTTATATGTTGCATGCAAAATTAAATCAATGACTTGTGGCGATTGATTTTGAGAGATTAGATGCCCTCATGTGCCCTCGTGTTATTATCAAAGAACCATGCAAATACATAAGCAATGATGCAAGCCAAAAAATGTGGGAGAGATTACTTGTTCATTCAATATGGTGAATATCAACACATAAAGGGAAACAATGTTCTACATATAATGACATATAACTAATTTATTAATTAAGACACAACCTAGATTGAAATATGATTTATAATCATTAATAACAGGAGACTTAAATACCTTAAGTCATTGTGTTAAAATGTAGTGTTATTAAACTATTGTATATGACCAACATAATAATAAATCTAACCCTCTCCCTTAATGTTAATATAAGAACAAACATTTTCCCAAAATACTAGCTCCTTTGTGCTTAATTCTATTCTTTGTTTCACAATTTGAAATAGAAACTTCTTATGCTTTACTTCAAGAATTTTTCGACTCTTGTATTTTCTAATTTTTTGTGTCAATCTAGCCATCCTCCTATAATTTAGATTTTGTGTGTGTCAATCTAAGCATCCTCCTATAATTTAAGTACATATTTTTGCCAAATCTCACATCGTTGATCACAAGAACCTTATTTGTGCAAGGATCTATAAGGGTCCACAAGTTGGCTCCCAAATGTGTGTGAATATAATAAATCATCTTACAAGACACATAGGGAGTGCATGAAAACAAGGAACAATCAAATACACAAAAACACAAGTAAAAGCTACTAAATATTGAACAATTACAACATTGAAGATGGTATGCTATAAGGCTAACTATATCTAAACAAAATTGAATGATGTGATCAGGGATTTTGATTTGGTTTATGAAATTTTCTTCATCTTTACTACAAATTTCAACATTAAAATCTTTATCAAGCATGGTCAATTATGGGGTCAGTAGGGTGTGGGCTATTAGCTACTAAAACATCATCACAAAACTTTGTTTTCAAAATCATCTATGGGAAAATGTGATTGAATGTTATGTCACTGAGCATGAGACTATTATTACACAAGGGAACTATTGGAACCTATGAGTGTGGATGCATGGATCAACTATATAAGGTCAATGGGAGTAATCATAATGTATTTTTGAAACTAAATCTTTGGAATATTAGAACTTGGCACTAGATATCTAAGCTATTTTTTTAGAGTTGTGATACTTACTATATAATCTATATAGATTCTTGAAGTTCACTAAGTGTAGCCATGGTATTTTTTAAGGATCTAATATTTTTCTTATATATAGTATTGTAGACGACTATTCTGGTTTGAAAATTCATACATATAGAATGTAGGCGAATATTCAATAAAAAACATGTAATTTACTATTAAAATTGGTAATATTTTGGTGAATATCATCCATTTAATAATATATATGTAAAAAATAGGCAAATTTTTAACCAAATTGCCGAATATTTTTTTTTGGGCAAAATGTTTAAAAAAGAGCTTATTTGCGAAATTTCACCCCTAAAATTTTCCATAAGTGTGGCTATTTTTAGGGTAGGAAAGAGATCTAACTCTATTTTCATTGTCAAACTAGACCAATGTCATGGGTAGTTGAAGACATTGGAAAAGATGGTCATATTTTCTTAATGTAGTTGAGGTTTCACAATACCAATGTTCTCTATATCTTAACTACACATTTATAGCATTCTTTCCTAAGAACATATTCAACCCCTTGGTGGGTGGGTGGTGGAGGGTGAAGGTGTGTTACGTGTGCAAAATATGAAATCATTTGGTTAAAATAACACAATTATGTGAGGGGTATCAAATGTGTTGATTCAACATCGTCATTTAGTGTTGCACATGATCACTATCTTTGACACATGTTGATAATATCTAAGAGAAAATAAAAAGCTTTTGATATTGTATTTGCATTTGTCCAAAATTTTGAAACTTAATGGTTAAAGGTCTCTAATTCGTTATGTATATGATTTTTGGAGGAATATTTCTCTAATCGCTTGACACATGCAAATAGATTATCTTCCCTAGAGGCTCAACTTTTTACACAATATATACCTATGAAGGCCTTATTAGTTTATGCTAGCTCCTTTTCCAAAGTCAATACTATTCTTGGCAAGTCATTTTGAGCTTCTCTTTGATGTTAGTATTCTCAAGGAAATATTTACAACTCATTTAACTTCTCTTTTATGGTTGCATTCTCTACAGCCAATCATTGGTAAGCATCCATAAGCTATAAACTCTATGGATGTCTCAATAATAGCCAACATTTGTATAATCATCTCAAGGATTCTAAATAATCATCAACATTCACACTTTCAAATTCTTCACAACCTCCAACTTTGTAAGCCAAATGAAAATTAGTACATTTACCACCTTGTAATGCCCAAATATAGAAGGCACGTGGAATGATAAGGAAGAACCTTTGTATCATGATCATGCTAGTCTTAATTGAGGTTGTTCCAATACAATCACATTGTGACATGAATAAAACACTACTATAATAATTGGGTGTTGGTTAATATTGGTGTTCAAAGAAGAGTAGTTGAAAAAGAAGCCACTATTGTATCTTCTTTTGTGGTGGAGGGGAAGAGGATAATGTTCATAAAGAGGGATTTATATTGAGTGAATATTTAAAGAGGTTTAGTGTAGGGAGGTGTAACATCCCTCATGCTACCCCTTGTTTTCGTAATGTTAAAATTTTGACAATGTAATTCCAGCATGGAGGCCATGACTAACTAAGACATTATGTGCAATCATAAAATAAATTAAATGTGAATTTTAATTGGTTGGCCTGAAGAGAGGGACACATAGATCGAAGTCTAAGGGAGAGCGTAGAAGTGGAAGAGTGGTGTTTAGTGGTATAATAGACCAAGCCACCACCTTATACATGGAGTTGTGATTGAATAAGGAATCTGGACGTTTTGTCACATAATGTGAGGGAAGGAAAAATCGGCAAAGGATACAGGGGGACGCAAGCAAAATCAAGTAAAAGGAAGGAAAAATCAGAAAACAGAAGGGGAGACAATAGAGAAAGAATTTTGGAACATTGAGGATGAAAGAGAAATGCTGGAGTTGTATTGAAGATATATACTCTAAAATTTGAGTTGTGTTCCCCTGTATTAGTGTGTTGAACTTGAGACCGATCAATTGGTGTCCAAGCCTAAATGGCTAGTGGGAGACTCAATAGAGGATTAAACTATGAGTGCTTGCTAGAAGAGCTAATAAACCACTCATATGCTTGTTGTAAGGTTGATGAACCACTAAGCAGGGTAGTTGAACCATTGTGGTGCTTGTTGAAAAGAGTGTATAAACCACTAAGTGCTTGCAGAGGAAGCTAGTAAACCACTTAATGCTTTCTAAGTAAGCTAATAGACCACCTATACAATGGGTTACATATTCCTACAGTGCTTACCTTAAAAATACAACTGATAAACCACCCATATTGTAGATTTGGACTCTTGGAACTGAGCAATACCCTAGCTAAGCCTTGGGTCAATTCCCTGAGCAACCAACACCTTAGAATTTGGATCCAAATTAGGGGTGGTTAGCTACAAGAAATATTGTGGTATAGTTGGCTTATGGCTGGGTGGAGAGTTGAAGCCCCTCCTTTAGTTGCCAACCATTCCAAGTTATTCAAATAAGTATAATGACTCACGCATGAATAAATTATGGACAATGACATTGTCTAATATGTTAATCACATAATTATGGTTCAACATTACTCATGGAAGGCTATTGAATTTAGTGCATAACCATGGTGGATAAACTATCTTATATGTATTTATGGATATGATAAAATTTTGGTATTATATGAATGTTAATAATTTCATGAGCTAACAAGTTGATATATGATTGTCTGGCTATATGAGATCTCTATGTGAACTTATTAATAAGTGTTTTCCACTAATTTGATATATCTATGAATTGGATGGCTCGGCCTCACTCGAAACTATAGATTGTTTCACTAAGGAAGAGGCTAATATTTATACTGTGTGTTAGATAAAGACTCAGATAGAGTTGATAGCCACTTATTTCAAGTGCGATGTGAAGATTATCTGGTTATGCACACATGTATATTGTTGCATTGTCTTGAGATTCACAAAATAAGCATGATATGTGGTTTTCTTGTGAAATATGGCCTTCAGTGCCATTTCTCTCTTTCGCTCAAGATCTGATGTAAGTTATTCTTGTTGATGCCATCAAATCTCTTATGGTATTGGAATAATATATTTGAAGGTTGATTTTTAGAAGTGGGTTCTTATCTTGGGAATTTGGTGTTTTGGGAAATTACAGGTTTTGGTAGAAATCTAGATCTCATCTAGGAATGAATGAATTTTCGGTGGAATTTTTATCTGGGCTAGATACCTTTTTCCTCTTCCAAGAGTCAATTGCATCCATATGTGCAAGGAAGTGGATTTCTAGTCTAACTTGTCAATGCATCTGGTAATATGGGCATCTGATTGTACTCAAGTTGTGCACGAATGAAAAGTCCTAGATAGGGCTAGGACCAAATCCTCATTGAACATGCACATGAGTTGGGAATTTGGGAGACCAAGGCATGTCAATCTTGGATAATAGCATGCATATGGATTTCCTCTATAACTAGATATAATGTTCTCTTGTTACATGATGTCAAGGGGAAGGACCCAGTGGATCCCATACCGAGCCCACATGGGGCTCTGGCACCACTCACCGTCTCTTTACCTTTTTCTAGCCTTGAGCACTACAACAGTGATAAACTTAAGAAGTATGACCCAGATGTGGAGATGGACCCCTTGTTAATGACTTTTCAGGTGACATGGAGGCCATGAGGGTGCCACATGACCTTACCACTGGCCATCGCCCACCGTTGGATGCTTGAGAGTGTAGTATGGGCACGCTGGTGAAGAAGCAGTGAAATTGACTATAGCTGCGATGCAGAACCTGGCCACCACCCACTGCCCATTATTGGGTGTGGAGCCTGATTATCTTCTTAATTTAGGGGTCTTGTTTTAGCCATGTTGGACCCCATTCCCTAATGGGACAAAAATTCCACCTGTAAGATCGCTGTCAAGGGGTCCATGGGGGTGACGATGATTTTATGAGCCCCTCCCCTGGTGGCTCATAAAGTTTTGATAAAAACAACCTCAGCCCCCTCGAAGCAAAATTTTGATAAAAATTGTCTTGTAAAATATTGTAATTACGTGGTCAATCTGGGTCATTCATTAGGTGAAAGATCTGATGGAAGAAGTTATGTTAATTCAGAGTTTTTTGCCTTAGAAGGAAACCCTCAATTTATATGAGGGAATTGTATTGCGGTTGTAATTGGTTATTTTGTTCAAGAAAGAGAGAGGATATTGTATGAGAGCGAAGGTGAAATTAAAATGAATTTGTTATAGGTTGTATCTCTTCATTTTTCTAGATAATATAAAAGGAAGGCCTGGTTGTTTCTCCGTGAATGTAGCCTGAATTGGGTGAACCACGTATATATGTGTCTCTCTTGTTTATGCATTTTTTTATTATGATTTCACAATATTTTATGTGTTTCATTTCTTAGTTAATTAATTTCTAACAACTGGTATCAAAGTCGAAGGTCTATTTGGTTGATAAACTCACAAGAAAGAAGGGTTCCTGGTTCGAGTGGGAACAATGGTAGAAGATGGTAGGATTAGGATTAAAAAAATCAACAGCCAAAACTACCAACTATGGAAGATGAAAATTGAAGATTATTTGTATCATAAATATCTTTACCTACCATTGAGTGGAAAATCAAAGAAGTCCATGAGTATGGCGAATGAAAAATGGGATCTTATCGAGAGAAAGGAACTAGGAACAATATGGTTGTATTTGGTAGCATCGATGGCATTCAACATTCCAAATGAAATGACAATAGAAGGTCTAATGATGGCATTGGCCAAACTATATAAAAAACCCTCAGCCTCAAATAAGGTGTTTCTTATGAAGGATATATTTAATATGAATATGTCAAAAGATGGATCTTTTGCTGATCATTTAAATGAATTTAACACGGTTACCGATCAATTAAGTTTTGTAGGAGTAAATTTTTATGATGAAGTTAGGGCTCTATTGTTTTTGTGCTCATTTCTAAAAAGTTAGAATGACTTATTCATGTTTATTAGTAACTCTATCTTTGGATCTAGTACTTTAAAGTTTGATGATGTTGTTGGTGTTATCCTTAGCAAGGAAATGTGAAGGAAAAACTCAGGTGAGACAATAGGTAATGCTTTGACTGCAGAGACTAGGGGAAGAAATCTATAGAGAGGAAAGATCATGGGACATCATAGTAAGTCAAGGAAATGCATATCCAAATCCATATCAGGAATACTGTTGAAATGTGAGAAGAAATGACACCTGAAGAAAGATTGTAAATATCGAAAGGGAAAATAAGGAGATGGACAACAAGAGAACAATCATGAATTGAATGTAACAAGTGATGTGATGTAATATGATTTGATTCTTTCATTACAAAATGTTATTGATGCTTGGGTGGTATATTCAGTGGCTCCATTCCATGCCACACCAGATAGGAAACATTTTCATGATTATGTTCAAGGAGATTTTGGACAAGTTCGTTTGGGCGATGATAAACCTTGTAAAATCATTAGAATGTGTAGGTTTTTATAAAGAAACAAAATGGAAAACAATGGCTATTAAATGAGGTAAAGCATGTTCCAAATCTAAATAAAAATAAAATCTCAATGGGGCAATTTGGAGGTAAAGGTTGTGTAACTACACTTGTAGACAAACTTGGAAGGTCACTAAAGGAGCCCTGGTAATAACAAAGGGAGAAAATGTTGGTACATTGTATTTATACAATGGTATATTTCTAATTATGTTAATGCTTTAACCTCCACAATAGTAAATATGACACTCTGGCATCATAGGCTCGGGCACATGAGTGAGAAGGGGATGTAAATTATTCACTCAAGGAATTTGTTGCCAAATTTGAAGCATGTTGATTTGGATTTATGTGAGAATTGTGTTTATGGAATACAAAGGAGAGTATTATTTTTCAGGGTTGGGAAAGAAAAGAAGAGTGAAAAATTAGAGCTTGTGCATACAAATGTATGGGGACCTGCTTAGGTATCATCTCTCAGTGGCTCTCGTTATTATGTTACTTTTATTGATGATGCAACTAGGAAAACTTGGGTATATTATATTCAAAATAAGTCTAATATTTTTTATACTCTTAGGAAATGGAAAGCTTTGGTTGAGAATGAGACAATAAAAAAGTTCAAGTGTATTAGATCGGATAATGGAGGTGAATATTGCAACAAGGAGTTTGATTTACTATTTAGATCATGGAATTCATAGAGAGAAGACAGTCCAAGAACACCACAAGAAAATGGTGTGTCAAAAAGGATGAACAAGACAATCATGGAGTGTACAAGGTGCACGAAATTGCATGCAGGATTACCCTTACAATTTTGGGAAGATGTGTTAAACAGACATGGTTAACGAGAAACAAAATGAGAAAGATAAAGCATGCATTGCATTTTTTATTTACAAATGATGTATATTTATGGTACATTATGTGACCGTTGGGATTCACATCCCAAGGTCTCTTGGACTGCTTTGTCCATTCGGCTTCCACGCTAACCCTTTAGGATTAGGTGTCCAACATTCCCCCCCTTAATCCGAAGGGTTATGTATGAGTCCAAGAAAAAGAGTTGTAATACAAAATGTGCAATAATGCATGGCAGCACTAGGCTGAATGTGCTCTATGAAATGTTGGTAAAAAACGGCGGTGGTTTAAGGATAGCCACACACTGGAACGCTTAGTGCAGTTCCTGGAACTCTTCCAAAACTGGCAAGAAGCTGTAAGTCTTCTGCTAGAGGAAGTGATCCTATTGTTTTTAAAGAGGGAAACCTTCAACCGTAAAAGGGAGGCCTCACCCCACATAAAAGGTAAAACTTCAACCTGAAAAGGGAAGTCTCAACCTGTGATG
>APFE030693610.1:76730-126387 GCA_000404065.3 Pinus taeda
GGACAAGCTGTTCCCAAGGTCTGATGATGGGCTTGGGAAGTGCAGACTGAGTTTCTGCATCTGCATTTACAACTGCTGCTTTATTTGAATGAACAGGAACATTATTGACTTGCTGTTTATGGGAGTCTGTTTCAATCTTCTGAACAGAAACAGGTTCAGAAAGATGACTCCATTGCTGTAGTTCTTCTTGCTGCAGCTTTGTCTCAAGCTGCAAAAACTCAATATTCTCGTGCAGTTTGCAGAGAGGTTTGGATGTCAAAGAGAATTTCTTTGTTATCTTTGACCATCTCATCAACAGTGGAATGAATTAGGATATTCAATAACTTTAATGCATCTTCAAATCTGGCCATTTTTCTTCAAAAACACAACTGAGGCAATAGCAACAGAAAAATAATATTGTACTCTTACTACAAGATCTGAAAAAAATGTGAAGATGAGCGTTGTCCTCAACTTCAAACTTCATAGCATATGGCTGCTATGGGAATCATGCAAAATCTCTACAAGAAACTGCTCCAAAATCTCTACAAGAAACTGTTCCTAGAATGACTGCCAAAAAATGTCTTCAAAATTGCTTCAAATTCACTTCATAATGCTGATCAAATCTTCATCTTAAGACATTTCACCCACTAGCAATATTTTCACAATATTCAAACAAGAATTACACTGTTTCATTGAGTTTCAGGGTACATGGCCTGCTGTAGGTGTATTCTTTTCTTTAAAACATATGATGGCACCAAATATTACTGAATCATGAATATTAATGAAGTATTTCTTTACATTGCTTTCTAGGTGCACTCTATGTAGGTTGCATTAACCTGTTCATCCACCATCTTTACATCCACCATCTAGTTCTGTTATGTCAAAACAAGGCATCATATTTTCTGGATCAGACCTTCAAACGTCGAATCATCGCAAATAATTTCAAGTTCTTACATGCTATATCCTTCTGCGATTCCAGACAGAGAGGCCCTCCTCCTGAAAAAAGCTATGAGCACTGAGGTTGATACAAGGTGGATAAATTCAGCACAGAAAGTCAATCAGTTAGTGGTCCAGGAGAATGTTGTATTGAACAAGCTCAAGAAGTCTGTACAAAATTTGGAAGGAGTGCGGTTACCGGATGCTTCACT
This sequence comes from Pinus taeda, assembly GCA_000404065.3. Taxonomy (NCBI): domain Eukaryota; kingdom Viridiplantae; phylum Streptophyta; class Pinopsida; order Pinales; family Pinaceae; genus Pinus; species Pinus taeda. The sequence continues at coordinate 77,858 of APFE030693610.1, forward strand.
TAAGCCAATCACACAGATATCTTTGATTGTGGATTCACTTTTGGACTATGTGAACAAGATCCAGAAGAATGCTCTAAATTCAATGGTTATGTCTGAAACCTTGAAGAAACATATCATTGAGGAGCACGATGACCTGAAGCAGTTCATGACTCTATTTCAACAACAGAAAGTGAGTGCCAATCATGCAGCAGCGGTGCTCAACAAGTGGACAGAATATTGCAGTGATGAAATGAAAGAGATTGATAGTCAAATGAGAAACAAAAAGCTATTTTGTTGCATTAACGCGGTCGTGGGTTCAGCGTTGCATTCTTGCTTGCAATATATAGCGATTTACTGTCAGCTAACGAGCAAACTATGGCGTGTGGAGGTTATCACTTTAAAGCAAGCGATCTGTCATACCAGTGTTTTCCTTGCATAAATCAACAGGATTGAGCGATCATGGCGACAGATTCTGGGACCTTTAAATCAAGAGAAGATTATCTTCTTCACCTCTTCTTCGGTTGCCTCAAAATCAACCTGTGCTCCAGCCATGATATCTTTCCATCTCTGTTAGCGTCAAATTTCTTAAAAACATCTTCCAGATCTTTGACAAGTCGGGTGGATGCAAGGCTGGAGTCAAAGTGAATTGATCTGCCGCTTCCGAAGAAAGAAACCCTCGGAGATCTTGGAGTTTCAGGTTGGGAGGCAGAAGAACGCCTATGTTGCCACTAAACCCTTTAATGCTTAAATCAACAACATCAAGATTTCTGCATGACCTAATACTAGAAGGAATATTGCGTGTTAGATTATTTGCAGAGACAAACTTTCTGCACCCCGTCACCGGAAAGCTTATTCTGAGAAACTTGAAAGTATTTCAAGCTGGAAAGATGTAAAATATCAGGAAGAAGGCACCCAGTAAAAAATTATCATATACAGGCAAGACAAGAATTCGAGATTTCTCAAATTGAGAATCCCTGAAAGCATAAAACCATAGAAAAAATTACTACCCACAGACAGAAACTGCAAGTTTTCGCAGTCCCGTAGTTCGTCAGGCGAAATTCCATCGAACCAGGCAGATATTTATTAGCTGCCTTTGTTTGACAAAAGCCAAGAAGCAATGAACAATATTGACCAGGGTAGCACGTATTTTAGGCCATAGAGTTTCATGGTTGTAATTGTTCTTCATGAAATAGATACGGCATTGCCCTGTCGTGATGGTAATTGAAGAGGAGAAATAATAACAATTTAAATACAGTAGTTTGTCAGGCGCAGCTATTGAATTAAGACAGCAGTTTGTCAGAAAAGTTTATGAATCAATCAGACAGCATTCGATATCGAACCATAACGCATTCAAAATTGAACATAACGCATTCAACCTTGAACATAACGCATTCAACTGTACATGGTCTGACTGTTCAGTACCTTGTCAGGACAACCAATAACGCAGGTAATTGTCAGGTAGCGTTTAATTGTCAAGCATCGTTTTTCAGTTATGGCAGAGACAGTGCAGCGCTGGAAGAACAGAGGGAGTGCTGGGCAGATACGTTATGGCAGAGGCAGTGCAGGTAATGAAGGCTAGGTCAGCGCTATTCAAGGCAACTTAGACCAGTTGCTCAGGGAAAACAGGCTACACATCATGGCTCTAATACCATGTTAAACAGACATGGTTAACGAGAAACAAAATGAGAAAGATAAAGCATGCATTGCATTTTTTATTTACAAATGATGTATATTTATGGTACATTATGTGACCGTTGGGATTCACATCCCAAGGTCTCTTGGACTGCTTTGTCCATTCGGCTTCCACGCTAACCCTTTAGGATTAGGTGTCCAACAAGATGTTTTAGAGATTGTTGTTTATCTAATAAACATAGGGCCTTCAAGTTCCTTGGATGGTGGTATTCCAAAGGAGCATGGATAAGTAAAAAGGTAAACTACTCATTTATAAAGACTTTTGAATGTGAAGCCTTTGTCCACATTAATAAAGAAAATAGAACAAAGCTTGAGGAAAAATCAAAGAAATGTATCTTTATTGGATATGGTGTTACTGATTTTGGTTATCGCTTATATGATTTTGAAAATCATAAAACCATTAGGAGCAGAGATGCCATATTTAATGAAAAGGTCTTATATCAGGATCAAATGCAGGGAAAGAAATGGAAAAAAGAAAACAAAGAATACATTGTGCTTCATTAGAGGAAATTTCGGCCTAAAAGTACCCATGAAATTTTCATGTAATTTCCATGTCATAATATGTAAACCAATCAAAATCATTTAAATTTAAAAAGAGGTACATGTAAATATTTGGGAGGGAAAAAACCCTACTTTTTTAATTATACTTTTGGCTTATCTTCTTATAGGTTTACTCAAATTTCAAGTGTAAACACTTGTTGGATCCAGAATTAAATTCCACATCCAATGAGTACCATTTGCATATTTTTTAGAAGACCCACATTGAGAAAAAAATGAAGTTACATTAAAAAAGTGTGTTGAACATGCTTTTTTAATGTATCTTAATTTTTTTTATGAATGTGGTTCTTCTCAAGAGTATGCATATTGGGTACTCATGGGATGTGGAATTTAATTATGCATCCAACGAGTGTCTACACTTGAAATTTGAGTAAAACTATAAGGAGATAAGTCAAAAATACAATTAAAAAATTTAGTTTTTTTCTTTTCCCTCCAAAATTCATCACTTTTATTCTATTATTTTAACCACTATTTAATTATTGTTCCTTAGGAGGCCACTTTTAGGTTGAACTTTCCTCTGACGATGAATTCACAAAAAAAGTAAAGGTGTCTGAAAACCATAATTATCAACAACCACAATAGCAACAAGCACCTCAAGCACTTGAAAGTGGTGTTAGAAGATATACTAGGATAAAGAGAACCCCTTAATGATATTGTGCTTCATTATATTATGTATTATTGACTAATTTTGCTGAATCAGAATGTTATGAAGAAGCAAAGCAAGTAGAAACGAGGAAGAAGTGGGATCAAGCCATGAAAGAAGACATGGACTCCTTGGCACATAACCAGACTTAAGACTTAGTTAGGTTGTATGTAGTTAAAACAACATTGCAGAATAAATGGGTTTATAGGTTAAAGGAAGAAGATGGAGGAAAACAAAGGTATAAGGCTAGAATTGTGGTGAAGGGGTTTGCATAAAATAAATGTATAGACTGATGAAATATTTTCTCGCGTAACTAAAATGACTTCAATTAGAACCATTTTAAGTTTAGTGGAAACAAAAGATTTGCATCTTGAATAGTTTGCTATAAAGACAACCTTTCTCCATGGGGATTTGGAGGAAGATATTTATATGAAGCAGCCACAAGGGTATGAAGTCAAAGGGCAGGAGAAATTAGTATGTCGGTTTAAGAATAACTTATATGGCTTAAAACAAGATCCAAGGTAGTGGTATCTAAAACTTGATAGGTTTATCTTTGAACAAGGTTACACTAGATGTTACTCTGACCATTGTGTTTATCTTAAAAAACAAAATGATGGAAAATATACTATATTTCTATTGTATGTAGATGACATACTTGTTGTAAGGTTTAACATGCAGGAAATAAATGTGCTCAAAGGAAAATTGGCAAATTCATTTGCAATGAAGGATTTAGGTGTTCTAAAACAAATTATTGGTCTGAGAATAACTAGAGACAAGAAAAAACGCAAATTGACAATGTCTCAGAGTGAGTACATAGAAAAGGTGATGGAAAGATTTAATATGCAGAATAAAAAACTAGTTAGTACACTTTTGGCTAGCCATTTCAAACTAAGCATGGAGATGTGTCCCAAGACCCAGGAAGAGATGGATTATATGTCTAAATTTCCATACACATCAACAGTTGCAAGCTTAATGTATGCAATGGTGTGCACAAGGCCCGATACTGCACATGTAGTGGGAGTTGTAAGTAGGTATATGAACAATATAGGAAAAGAGCATTGGATGGCAGTGAAGTGGATCTCAAGTATTTGAGAGGTACCGCTAATCAAGTATTGTGTTTTGGTGGTTCAAACATTTCTCTACAAGGATATGTTTATGCAAATACAACAAATGATAGAGATAATAGGAGGAGCACCACAGGGTATGTGTTTATTGTAGGTGGAAAATTTGTCAGTTGGGTTTCAAAAATGCAAAGTGTTGTTGCAATTTCAACAATAGAATCAAAGTATGTTTCCGCTACAGAGGCCAATAAAGAAATGATTTCATTGCAAAGGTTTATGGATGAATTAGGTAAGAAAAAGGAGATGGGCAAGTTATACAGTGACATATATAGTGAGAACTCAACATTTCATTCCAAGACTGAACATATACAACTCAAGTACCATTTCATATGGTCAGTTTTGGAAGATGGTCAGTTGAACATGGAAAAGATACACACTAGCTAGAATCCTGCAACTATGTTAGCAAAGGTTGTAACCAAGGAGAAACTGAGATTCTTCTTAGTTTCAATTGGTCTTCAAGTATGATGGTGAAGGTGAGAAACATCCAAGTCCAGTCTAGCAAGTGAAGCATTCGTGAAGTTGCTATAATCAGTCTCCAAGTGGGAGATTGTTGGGTGTGGACCATGATTATCTTCTTGATTCAGAGGTCTCGTTTTTCTCGTGTTAAACCCCAATTAGTAATGGGGTGGTAAAGTCACCCATAGTATCACTATCAGGGGGGTCGAGGGGAAATGCCCCCCAAATAATTTTTTTGATAAAAAATTCCTTGTAAAATATTGTAATTTCGTAGTCAATCTGGGTTGTTCATTAGGCGAAAGATATTACAGTAGAAGCTATATTAATTTAGGGTTTTTTTCCCCTATAAGGCAATACTCGGTTTATATGAGGGAATTGTATTGTGGTTGTACATAATTATTTTCTGCAAGAAAAAGAGAGAAGATTGTGTGAGAGTGAAGAGAAAATTACAACAGATTTGTTATAGGTTGTATTCCTTCATTTTGCTAGATAACATAAAAGGAAGGCTGAATTGTTTCTCTGTGGATGTAGCCCAAATTGGGTGAACCACGTATATCTATATCTTTCTTGTTTTATGCATTTTTTTTATTATTATTTCACAATTAATTAATTTCTAACACCCATCACTCTTTGATGTAACCTATGTATAGTGTAATCTAGAAGAGGCAGTAGTAGTTGGGTGGCGATGGAAAATTTTGTGAAATTTCTTGTTGTCAAGACCATCAACTAATGAGATCTTTGCCCACTCATCATATCTCCCTTGGATTGGAGCTAGGTAGATCAACGACCTTTATTAACTTCGAGACCCCCCTTGTTTGTTGGGAGTTAACGAGGTTGGGGGGTGGTCTGACATGGCGATTCCCATCGAAGGTCCCATGTTTAAAAGGATGGCACATCATGGTAGTGAGATCATTGATAGGGGATGATCAACATCCTATGTTCATCTTGTGCTCCCCCCCACACATGGTTTGCCATAAGTTAACAAGGGGGGTTTGAAACCAAAAACCACCAGTGTAAACCCACTCCAATATTCGACAGTCTGGAATTGGATGTAAGAGGGAAGTGTCACTAAGCACGACAGGGAAGGGACAAGTGGGGCCCACATTTGAGCTAGCATAGTAGTGCTAAATGCAATCAAAATTCAATCCTTGAATCAAATTGAGATAAAATTTAGATCACCTAAATGCTCTTGATGGGCTAAATGTAATGGTGGTATCAGAATTTAGTTCCACTATCTTTGAAAAGGGAGGATTTTTGTAACCAAATCTTCATAACATACCTTGGAGGCCATATCAATTCAATAAGTAACGTCTCTAGCAACCGAAGATAGTTTAAGGGGGTGGGAAGGAGTGTTATTGAAGGTGAATGGTGTGTTTGGAGGATGAAGAGGTGGTGTAGGGGAATGCACAATGGGCCCCTTCTCCCATGCTTTCAAAATTCATATTGAAATGTAATAATGGATATTTAATTAAAAGAATATTAAATAAATGTAGAAGTACAAGAATGAAACAATTTAGACATTGAAGAATGCATAAGAGTAATCTAGTTTACTCATTCTCATTATTATCCATAATATTTACAATATGAAAAATCATATGCTTTAATGGCTCTCTTAGCATGGTCTTTCTCAACATCGTTTATATCATTCTCTACAACACTACTCTTTAGCAACTACTTCACACTAGTCTCGTTCCTTTCTCTTCCTTCTCTTTTTCCTATTTTAGTCTTCTTGTTGCTTTTCCTCTGCTCTTAATGGAGGCCACCCAATATTTAATCATCAACATTCCTTATTAGGTATATTTTTTATAGCTCACTCTGTAAGTGAATGTTTTTTACATTCTAAAATAGTTTGAAGTAACAATTTATTTTACATTGCATCATCTTATGCGTGTGTCACTTGAGCTTCTTTGCACCAAACTCTCTTTTTTCCTTCATGTGCCATACTTTCTTAATTTGATATATGCTACAATTTTTATTTTTATTTTAGCATCACATCCTACACCTTTGTATGCATTGCACTACTTCTTACTTTCATAACCTTACTGTGAGAATCCCCCTACTCTGTGCATCCTTCTTCTTTGATCCCAAAGCATTTCTTCAAGTCAGTAATACCTAGGAGGTTTTACCGCATTTACTAAGGGAGTGGGTTCCCTTAATTTTATTTAAGTTAATTAAATGTAATTAAAGAGGGAATTTATTTTCTAGTTAATAGAGATTTATTTCAGAAATGAGGGATTATTTCCTCGTTGACATGTAACACAACAGTTAATGAGATTTTTTGAGGAGTTAGAGGTTTTAGGCTCAGGTTTGATATTTTATATATATAGATTATTATATCCATCTTTAGAGGATCTCAACAAACCATCCTTGTTGAGTATAATTGATCTTTGTAAACAAAATAGGAGAGCTTGAGGAATATAGTGAGATAGTCAAAGAGGGTAAGAGACTAGAGATGTCTGAGAGAAAGGAGAGGGCCAATTTATTTGTGTAATCAAGCTAGAATTGTACAAAGTTTGTGCGAACAAAAAACGTGTGAAACATACTTTGTTATATGTGTGTGTAATTTTTAGGTTTGATTCAATATATTTGATATGTTGTGGACATTGAGTCTGTGAGGTCATGGTAGAATATTGTGAGTGGAGACAGTATAATACTACCATGTGAACATATATATGTATGAATAATTGGTATGTCAATAAAAAAATTGAGTGATTAAATTGATAAATCCATCGCTGTATATTAAACAATGATCAAGGTCTACAAAGATAATATTTGTTATCAGTGAAAAGTTTCAAGGTTTGGAATTTACTAGAGCAATAGTTTATAACATCAAAATTTGAAAAAATACAAGTCTTTTTAAATTTTTATCAGTTAACAGAGCATCAACCTTCATGTCCCATTGCTCAACTAACCTTCCACTAGTTCCTCCAGTAGTTGGAACTAGTTTAACTAAAAACAACTTGAAATAAATAATCTTGATTGCTACAAATTAGAAATCACACATGCTTAACTAAACTCCAAGCCCTCTAACTCGAATTTACTTAGTAACGTGATACAAGCTATGTCACACAAGTTAACTACATCCAAGTTGTCTATTGATGTGGAAATTTGAATTTTCTCAATTTGACGAAGGCAAAATCAAATTGCTCAGACTCTATTGCTGCATTTTTCAACACTCCCTCTTAGAAAGAAAAGGATTATCAACCACCCATATCATGCACCTGTGGAACTCGAAATTCCCTCTTGACAAATATTTTTTCAAAATGTCAGCATCTTGTTCCTCTTTCGAAATGTATTGTAGCAACATTACCTGCCTCTGCACACAGTCCCGTATATGGTGATACCAAATATCTATATGCTTGGATCGACCATGAAATACCAGATTCTCAGAGAGCTTAATGCAACTATAATTATCACGATAGATAAAATTTGGATCCATCATCTGACTAAACAAACCCACAAGAATCTTTCTCATCCATATTGCCTCACATGTTGCTTGACTTGCAGCCATGTATTTTTCTTTTGTCAAGTTGAGTACCACATATCTTTGCTTCCTACTATACCAGGAAACCGTCACATACCCAACACTGAAAATTCCACCTGATGTACTCTTTTAGTTAGATGGAATCCCTAACCATTCTGCATCTGTGAAGCCACACAACTTCAATCCCTTTGTACATCTGTACCATAATCCAAACTGGATAGTTCCTCTGAGGTATCATAAAACATGCTTAGCTACCTTCCAAAAAAAATTGGTTGGCCTAATCATAGCTTGAATTAGTTGGTTGGATGCATAGCACATATTTGGTTGTGTGTTCACAAGATTCATCAGTGAACCCACTAATTTTCGATAAATGGTAGCATCCACCTCTTCCCCTGAAGTGGCATCCTCCTTCCTCCAGTTGATTGTTAGAGGTGTCTCCATGGGTTTACAACTCTCCATGCGGAATCTCTGCAGTATCTCATTTTCATATTTTCCTTGAGACACAAACAATTCCCCATCACCTTGCATACTTCCAACCTAAGGAAGTAGTGCATGAGACCCATGTCCTTCATTTCAAATTCCCTTGCAAGGTCCTCCTTGCAAGATATGATCAGCTACTCATCACTGGTTAAAATCAAATCGTCAACATATAAGATAATAATAAGAAATTTACCAAGCATGGGGTGCTTATTTGAGATCGTACAATGCTTGCTTGATTCTACACACATGAGACTCTCAATCAAATGTTTCAAAACCTTCTGGTTTCTTGATGTACACCTCCTCCTCAATAATACCATTGAGAAATGTTGTTTTTACATCCATCTGGTGGATATTCCACCCCATCTGTGCAGCTAGTGCAAGAATTGATCTAATGTGTGAGTACCTTGCTACAGGAGCAAAGGCATCCTCATAGTCAATTCCCTCAACTTCAGAGTATCCCTTGGCCACAAATTTGGCCCTATACTTCTCTATGCTTCTATCTACTACATGCTTAACCTTGAAGATCCATCTCAAGCCCACAATCGATTTATCTATTGGTCTTGGAACCACTCCCTAAACACTGCTCTTTATAATGGATTCATAATCTTCCACCATTACATCAACCCATATAGGTTTCTCTATTACTTCCTCAAAATAGGATGGATTGGTATCTACAATCTCAGTCAATATAGCCATGTGGCCAGTGTATCTCTTAGGTGACCTCCTTTTCTTGTGTAAATTTGAAGGAGATCCCACATTCTCCCTCGCGTCCTGCATAAGTCTATCAACATCCCTGGTTCATTTTTCTACCTTCCCTGGATGGTTCTTCTTGAGTGGATTTCTCCATTATCTTCTCCTCAATTTGTTTCTACTCCATAACTTCTTGAGGCTCCGCCTTTGGAGCTAAAACCGACTCTTCTAGTGGGATCTGAAGCTCCCTCTCAAGAGTGCACTGCATCACTTACTCCTTATCAAAATTTACATCCCTTCACACAACTTTCATTCTGAGGGAAGGTAAGTACACATGATAGTTGTGATGAGTTTTTGTGTAACACAAAAATACCCCAACTTTGTTTTCGTCTCAAGCTTCTTCCTTGATTCTTTGGAGACATGGAAGTAAACAGAGGCTCCAAAAATATTGAAGTGCGATACATCTAGATTTCTCCCCGAGAAGGCCTCTTCCAGTGTAATCAAACCAAGAATCTGATGAGGAATCAGTTTCTACAAGTAGGTTTTTGTGTTCCATGCCTTTGCCCATAAATGTAGTGGCAGGCCTTAGTCATGCAACATAGCCCTCATAGCTCCCACAATGTTATGGTTCTTTCTCTTAGACACCCCATTTTATTATGGGTTGTGGGGTGTTGTCAGCTCTCATTGGATGCCTCTTCACACATAAATTTTTGAATTGATTTGAAATATACTCACGTCCATTATCCATCCTAAGAGCCTTCACCTTCTTGTTGGTTTCTTTCTCAACCAGTGCCTTGAAATCTATGAACTTGGAGAATGTTTCATCTTTCCTCCACGTGAAGAATATCCAACACGTTCTTGAGAAGTAATCAATAAAAATGACAAAATATTTGTGTTTGGCAGTGTAGGTTGTCGAGAAAGGTCCACAAACATTATAGTGGATCCTTTCCAAGACTACATGTGCTTTTCTATCCCGATCATGGAATGTGGATTTTGCATACTTACCCAAGGTACATCCTTTGCATACATCTTGTTTCTCAAGTGCTCCTTTAGGGAGGAAAGTAGTTATTTGTTGCATAATCTTCAAGGTGCCATAATAAAAAAGGCTAATTCTTCTATGCCAAAGTTCATCAGCATCATGGCTTTGTACTTTCTCTGCCTGACTACTTAATGCAACACAATCTTACACATCTATCTTATAAAGTTCCTTAAGACGAACCCTAATCTGCTTCACCTATCCCATGGCTATGTGTCTTCAGAATTCTTTCCCTTTACTGAAGATCACATCATAACCACGGTCTTCCAAAACTGTAACAGAGATGAGATTTCTGTTTAAGCCTGAAACGAACATGAAATCCTTGAGTCTCAGAGGGGAGCATGACTCACTCTGAAAGGCGATTGAACCAATCCTAGTCACATCATACCTTCCGACATCCCCCATCTCAATATGCATCTGGAGATATTTCTCCTCTAGGTCACTGAAAAACACTCTACAGCTTGTCATGTGGAATGAGGCACTAGAGTCCAAGTACCACATGTTATCCATCAATGTGTTGGCCATGCATGCGATAAGAGTGAAGTCAAACTCGAACTGTGAAGTCAAGGCTTCACCTGTTGCTACTCCTGAGTTCTTGTCGCTAGAATTTTTGTGTGGACATTTCGTGGCATAGTGCCTAAATTCATGACAATTGAATCATTTAATTTTGGACAAATCTTTCTTCTTACCCCCTTGGCTAGATTCTCGTTTGGTTTGATATTTCTTCCCTTTTCCATTCTTTCCCTTTCAAACCAATGAAAATTTTTCTTCATCCTCTCCCTTGGATGAAGTTCTATATCTGGTATTCCCCTTATTTCCTCATGTACCAAATCAGATCATAATCCTTCCCAATTCGGTAGTTTCTCCCTCCCGTTCACCAAATCTTCGTAGTTATGATAGATCTTAGGAAGGCCTAGAAGGGTTAAGCTTACCAAGTCATCTTTTATAACATTAACACCAACCCCACCAAGTTCATCACGAACTTGTGTGAACTTGCTCAGATAGTGCAAAATAGTGTCATTCTTCGGTATCTTGATATTTCAAAGTTTCTCTTTGAGGGCCAGTTTCCCATGGTCACTGCTATTCTAGAATAGATCTTTCAGTGCCTAACACATTACATACAAAGTTTCTTTCCCATGGATATTTGAGACAATGTGGTCTCGCACTCCCTCCAAGATTATTCTCCTCACCTTGGCTACATCTCTCTTCCACTAGGCTAGGTTTTGTGCATCTTTAGATGCATATGGTTTTGCAATATATGTCTTGACATATTCTAGCAATCCATTTTCATCCAACACTACCTTCATGTGATCTTCCATGCAATGAAATTGGAGTGTCCTTCCAAGGCATACTCTAGTTTCGGCTCGTTGAAGGTCATCGTCCTAACTCTGAAGAGATCTTTCCACACTAAACTAAAAATTCGAACCTCCTGAGAAATAACTTCAAAATTCTTGTTCTAATGTGATTCCCACTCTGATACTATGTAGAAATTATGGTGTATATTTGCAACTTCTCATGAAATTTTGATCAAAACCACAAGACAAAAACCTACTCTATTTCTTTGTGGAATTCAATTTACAATTTAGAACACCAATCACAAGCATGCAATGATAGATAACACACATGCACACAGTGTTTTTCCACGGGAAAGAAATCTGCTAAAAACCCCTTTGTCTACTTGCATTAATCTGATGAATAGAGATGTATTACAATTTCTAGCTCAACTTGCAAGTGAATAACCTATCTCTCTACTCATTGAGAAGCTCTAACCGAGACTTAGTCAATTTATGCCTCTTCTTGAGACCCTATTTCCTTTCACAATTCCTCGGGAAATTAGGCCCCTATTATTTAGGAATTTCCTCCAAAATGATTATGCAATTCCCAAGGTTGACCATGTGACTGCATGCAACACTTGTACACTTAATACCAGTCTACAATTAATGTTAAATTGCCTTAGAATCTCTCCCACAGTTTGGGAACTCAAATTCCTGCATGCATTAGTTATTTTGGTTTGATTGATCAATTAACTGGGTGACCATTGAGTTAGACGAAGTCCCATTGCACAACTGACCTTCCATTAGTTCCTCCAACAATTAGAACTAGTTTAACTGTAAACAACTTGAAATAAATCACCTTGATTGCTACAAATTAGCAACCAAATATGCTTAACTAAACTCCAAGCCCTCTAACACAAATTTACTAAGTAACTGGGTAACACAAGCCATGTCACACAAGTTAACTACATCCAAGTTGTTTGTTGATGTGGATTTGAATTTTCTCAATATGAACGAGGAAAAATCAAATTGAGACTTTCTTATTGTATTTTTAAACAAAGGTTCGTTGGGAAGAAGCTTCTTAGAGTGAGAGTGTTTACGGGCGAATTGCGACATAAAGGAAAATCCACTGATTTGATGTTGGGTGTTTTCTAGTACCTCTCTCTAGTGCTCACGATCATTAACTTTGGTGACATCCACAAACAATAGAGGTAAGTTCCTTGGGTGTAAAATTTGTAGATTGCACATAGTTTCACATTGTGAAGTGTGGTTGCATTGAAGATTTAGGAAATTTTTAATGGGGTTTTATAAAATTAAACATCGATCCATAGTTCTTGATTTAATATAGATATGTGGGATTCTCCCTCAAAATATTGAAGCATGATCTAAGGAATTTAAAATACCAATTAATTGGGCCACCATTTTTGCGTTAAGAGGGGAAACTTTGATTTAGGCCACCATGCAAAAAAAAAAATGTGATGCATTGGCATCATTATTTCTTAATATGTTTTTGGAATATTGACTTTACTAATAAATATTTTTTCCTTCTCCACTCATCCTAGATGTCACTACCTTGTTTGAAATGCAATAAATTTAGTGTCATGTTGCATAATATTTTCCTTCCTCTATGCAACCTATTTTCATATTATGCATGATTCTTCCACATCAAATTCCCCTTAGAAATAAAAGGTTACCCATCTTGAAAAAAATAGTATGCTCATTCCTTCATTAGCTTTATCTTTTTCTTTACAAATTTTCTGATATTGATCTTTAGAAGTGAAAGTGCCTTTTTTAACAACTTTATCTTTCCACTTCGCTAAGTATTTTTTTGTATATTCCATTGAACATCAGCAAAAAAAATATTGTTTAACACTTCTTCAATATCTTCAACCTTTGTAATACCCCTGATTTTGTAATGTAATATTACATATGAATTATAAAGTCTAGTGAGCTAGATGATATGGCCAAGGGCCAATAAATGTAATGTAATTGATGTAAATCATATTATTAATAAAATATAGGGCCAGTTGTGTGAGAAGGGCATGAAAAAGAGTATGGAGGTGTAGGAATTCATCAGAGGAGAAAGTAAAGAAAATTTAGAAGTATCCCTATTATTTCATATCATAATGAGGGGTTGTTGTACATGCTACAACAAGAACCAAGCGATGACTTAGTAAAATAACATGGCATTCGTGCTAACTAAGAAATGTGTTTTTTATGACACATGGATATAGGAGACATGTCATGTTCCATGTCATGAAAACATGTTTATAAAAAAAACCTTTTGGGGGCCATAACTCTATGTCTCGAACTCAAAATGAGAAAATTTATATCAGTAAAAATATTTTTTTGTGTAGAAGATGATAACAACCTTAGAATAGGGAATTTATGAAAATAAGAGAAGAAATGTTTATAACCTACTTACTTCATTGAAAGTAAATTGCACATTGATTTCTGACTTATCACACGTAACTAATATAATCAAAGTCAAAACAAAAAGAAGATCTAATCTTGAAAACCAAAGGTAGTTAAAGAATAAATAGTAAACTCACAATATTAAGAATTAAAACAAGAAATTGGTAATGGGAGGCCCTTTTATTTTACTTAACTAAGAAAAATAAAAGGGGTGGTTCTTGTGGCCACAACACTACCATAATGACCAAGTGCAGGGGAATCAATGGTGCTTGAGTTTTATGAGTGAACAGTTGGCATTTGGTGAATTGATTAACAACTTGAATGTAATCATGAAAGAGCGTAGTCTAGAAATAACTGATTCATAAAAAAAAATTTGGCAATGGACATCCTTGATAGATGTTTCCCACATGCACCTCTATGATAGTCATTGAGGAAATGTTTTGCTTCCTCTAGAGTAACTTTGATGCAATATAGTGTCCAATTCCCTTTGATAGAGAAAATATCCAACGAGTAGATACCGAGGAGTTTGGTGGTGGATTTATTAGTAATCATCTCATGATAGATGAGAACTGAACTTCTGAGTGTGAAGATAAATGATAATGTCGCCATACCAAGGGTCGTCAGAGGAAATGATTAATAAGTGTTCATATAGGAGATTGTCATTAACTAGGAAATCCTTGGTGTCATGTGGTAAGTTGGTGATGGACTGAATATTAAGGGAATTTTGAGGTTAAAAATGGGCCTCAAAACAAAAATCATATTAACAAATTTAATTTTAAAAGAACCAATAGGATTTAATATGGCGATGTCATCCCTAGGGGAAATTATTTTGGAGGGAAAATAAAAAGATTACTATTTTTTATTGTATTTTCAACTTATCTCCTTGTAGGTTCACTCAAATTTTAAGAGTATACACCTGTTGGATACAAAATTAAATTCCAAATCCAATGAGTACCCACTCTGCATACTTTTGAGTAGATCCACATCGAAAAAATGAAAATACATGAAAGTTAAATTGATGGGGATCTACTCAAAATTCTACAAAGTGGTACTTGTTGAATGTGGAATTTAATTCCGCATCCAATGGGTGTCTACTCTTGAAATTTGAGTGAACCTACAAGGGGATATGTCAAATATATGATTAAAAAGGGTATTTTCCTTTCTTTTTCTTTAAAAAATCATGTTTTATTTTATTATTTTCCTTATTTTATACCTCAAAATTCCCTAAGTGTGAGGATGAGTGCCTTCTTACTATTGGGAGTGGTGAATTTGATATTGAACTCTTGAAAAATATCAATCCATCATGTGAATTTGTCATTAATGATCCTGCATCTAAGCATGCATTACATGAGATTTGAACTTTCCATGGCCTTAGTGGTGCATAACAAGATGCAATGACATAGTTTCTAAATAACATGAGCCAAAGTTTTCATTCAAGACATAGTTGAGTGTGGTCCTAATAATTTTTGTCTCACATAGTATATGACATGTTTGTGACCATCATCACCCCTTTGAATTAAAACCCTTATGATGGAGATGTATGACACAAATAAGTATAAGGTGAAATCCTTAGTGAAATTAGGGGATTGATGAGTGGAGATTTAGATAAGGCATATTTTAAGTCATTGAAGAATCATTAAGCTTGTTCATCCCATCTTAAATAGATGTCCTATTACAACAAACTTAAAAATACATGAGCTTTAGTGGCATAATTTGGGACAAAATGACGTAAGAAGATGATCTTGCCTTGGAGGGTATGCAATAGTCATAAAGTCTTAGGTGGAGCAATTTCATGAATGCCTTTTAGTTTGAGGAGTTTCACCATGATCCCTTTCTTGGAGATGATGAACCCAAGAAAATACACATTTGAGGGGGTTTAAGTGTTTTTTATACTAACAACATTATTAAAAGATAGTGAACAAGTCCTCTAGATGTTGAGAATGATGTTTAGAGTGAGCTATGAGGTCATGTAACTAAGAAATAATGAGGTGAAAAAGGTATTGAAAGATGAAGATCATTTCTCACTAAAAGATGGTTTCAACATTATTGATACTAAAGGGCATGATGTGATACATGGAGGTGCCCCATGGTGTGGTGAACATAATTTTGTATTGATCCTTATGGTGTATTTGGATGTGATTGTAACCCAAGAAACCATCCATGAAAGAGAGGGAATGGAGTCAAAAATTTGTCTTTAGGACATGCTTGGTTTAGATCTCAAAAATTAGTGCAAATGTGAATGTTGCCATACTTTTTCATCACATGGACTATATTAGAGACCCAAGAGGTATAAGCAATGAGATAAATTAAACTAGCTTTGTGAATCTTGTCAATTTAAGGCTTCATTTCCATTGCCTTAAAGGGGTGCAACAATCATTGCTTTTGTCAAATTGGCACAATGTCATGCCATGTGTTGATTCAACTTTATACAATGGTAGGGTTGAGGCTAGGCACCTTAGCATAGGATTGGGCAGAGATATCTAATTTTTTTTTTTAAAGAGAGACTTACAGAAAATATCTCTTCATAGGAATAGGTTCCCCTAGGGAGGATTTATTTTATGGTGCCTAGTTTCATGGAAATTTCCACCTTGATAGCAGGGGAAATGTTAGCCATGTTTCCTTCTTCGAAGGCATTAACTGATTGGATTGGATTTTTTAACTATCAACATGACTAGGGGAATAAAATATTTGGTCTTGACCACACAAATATATGTGGTTTGTGTGCGTTGAAATGCTTCGAGTGGGAGAAAATATAACTAATGATGCATTGCATCCCTCAGGTAATCAAGTGTAATGTATTCAAGATACCCTCATCCAAATGAAAAATTTGAGACACAAATGTAGCTGACTTCATGGAGGCATGGATTAGCTAGGAATAATTGAACACATCACACATGTGTGGCATAGTGGTATATGTCGTTGGCATGGTAGAAATGGAGAGAGAAAAATTTGAGTGAGTTTGTGGGTATGAATGATGTGGTGCTAAATCCTCAGAGGAAGGGTTAATCACGACATGAAAGACAATGAGTAGACTATGGGTGATATTGTCTCAAAGGATGAAGAGACATAGAAAATGTGCACACAATTATAAGAGTCATGAGTCATGGTAGAAGGGAATTTCTTGGCATGGACCAATGGGGGAGGTGGGTGGAGGAAAGAGGTACCTTTTCTTGCATGTTGATGGAAGAACTAGTCACAAATGTAAGAGAGGTTTCTTGTTCAACCAGAAGAAAGTGAGAGGATCCTTGTTAGTTGGGTGCAACACTCAAGAATTTTTGTAGATATGCCTATAATTGTTTAAAAGCATAAATGCATTCAATCTCGACCATGCATTGGTTGCAATGTTTTAAAATCATTGGGAAAAGTTAAGTGAGATGATCCTCTTGACCACATAGTGCACATGGGTAACTATTTTGTGCATTCATGGAGGTGGATACATAGTAAATAGTGGATGCATATTGAGTGATGTCCAAGATTGTTTAAGGAATTGGTTTTTGAGTTGAAAATGTCATTTGATGGAATTTAGCCGTTGTTTCTTAAAATAATGGAAGATGAGGGAAATGATGAGAGGAATGATCGTCTGATGATAAAATGGTGCAAGGATAGATGGTACACAAATTTTTAATGTGCACGAGTGCATGATCCCACGGGGGTTTCCCTAGAGGGTGGGGTTGGTAACAATGGAGGTAACTATGGTGTTTGGAGAAGATTCCAAAACTTAGGGAGATCAGTGCAATGGTTAGAGGGATGACACTGCTTATTGCATAAAACACAAGGGAGGAACCATGGGGTGGATGCAATCTTATTTAAAATTTCTTCTTTTTCTTGCCCCTTCTTGGTTTCTTGGTACTCTCCATGGTTTTTGAAGTACCCCAGGCTATACTACTAATTTTTATGGGGATAGGTTCAGTAGGGATGGAACTAGTTGTGTATAATGATTGGGAATTGTAGTTTGCATAGAAATTGTAGTGCTAGGTTCAAGATATCATACTAGAATATCCAATACCATATTGCAAAGGGTGAGAGTATATATGACTTGATATGCTAAGGTTCGAAGGGGTAAGTAGAAGAAGGGAATTGGAATTAAATGATGTGGAATGGTAGGGGCTACTATGGGT
This sequence comes from Pinus taeda, assembly GCA_000404065.3. Lineage (NCBI taxonomy): Eukaryota > Viridiplantae > Streptophyta > Pinopsida > Pinales > Pinaceae > Pinus > Pinus taeda. The sequence continues at coordinate 95,804 of APFE030693610.1, forward strand.
TGACCTATCTTTAGCTCAAAAATTGGTGTGGATGTTGTTGGTTCATGGGATTGTTTGTTGAAAATAGCAACAAGAAATGCTAAATATAGAAGTGCTAAAAATAGCATTGCTATAAATAGAATTTTGGGATACATTCCAATTTTAGTTAGTCCTTGAACTAAAATTGAGAATTCAAATTCAAATTTGATCTTAGCAACTATTTGTAAAATAATTAATTAATTCATCTTGAGTTAATTAGTTGTAGAAAATCATCAAACATGAAGTCTATGTGAAGGCATGCAACAATTTCCCCTTTGATTGAGGAGAAGTTATCCTTGATTAAGGAGACGCGATGAGTTGTACTTTGAGTTGTAATTAGTTAGCTCAGTTAACTCAGTTAAGTCCAGTTAGATTAGTTCCAATAGTTTGTTGAACTGATTGTGAGTTCAATTAGTTAATGCATGCATGCATGTAATTACTGCACTTCAAATAACTGAATATTCTCTCATAAATAACTCATGCATGTCAGTTTAGTCAGAGACCCAGTTGAGATCAGATGATGGGACAATGTACTATCAGTTGCAGGAATATTCCATTGAGGATATCCCTTGCATGCAGAAGGAATTCATTCCTTGGAGATTGCACAGTTACTTCTGAGTTTTGATGAGCGTGTGATGTGGGAATTCACACAGGTGGTAGCATTGGACCCTAGGAGAAACTAAACAAGGAAATAGGAGGCTTGGAGGATTGGAGGAAGGCATATGTTGTGTCTATTTAGTCTATGAGCAACATTGAGGGATTAGACTGAGAGCTGGATAGCTTGTGAGCTAAAGCTTTGTGTAACCCGGACATATTTCCACTTGTATGATAATACAGAGATTGGGGTTTTTAGCTGAGGCTTCCCCAGAGTATTCTTCTGTGTTCATGTGTGATTGATTTCTCATTCTCTGTTATATGTGTTCTATTTGATCTTGCTCAAAATCAATTAAGATTCTACAAGTTTGTTTGTAGAAGTAGATCAAGTATTTTGCTTTAGTATATTGCATAATCTGGTGATCTATAGTGGGAAATTCTATATTGTTGAGACTACACATACTAGAGATAACTCAAAGGAAAGTAGGAAAGGTTGGTTTCTTAGTTAAGTACTAAGAAGGAAAGAATATCTAAATATTCTAGGATCAATTTCTTTAAAGGTGGTTACCTCGTGTTGGGACCTAATGAGGGGTATGATGTTATTAGCTTTGGGTGAAGGTCATAGTTCAGAATGCATCGATTGGTCGATGGTGATGATCCTACCATTATGAGGCAAAAATATCATGGTCTGAAATATTTAAGAAATTAATGCTTGTGTTACATATGTATAAATTTAACCAACTGGAATTTGTAATCTATTGGGGTATTGATGACTTCAAATTCAATGAGAAATGTATTAGCTACAAGTTTGAAAATAATATATTAAAAGAGACTCACTGCATGATAAGGATGACCAATATAGACCCTAACGGTGATGATAGAAGATATAAGTTTAGGCGAACCCAACTTCTGCCATATGTGTTTGGACCTTATGCATGTGGATGTGCACCTTCATTGATGTTGTAACAATGGATCATGACATTTCATATGGTGATAGGAATCTAGAAGGAAATTAGTGAGGTTAGTGAAGGTTTGACATTATCCACGTCAAATGTGATGAGGCAAGAAGCAAAGGGATAGACTACACCCAACACTAAGAGGAATGATTTTCTATGATATGGAAAAGTTTACTAAAGCTCAAGTGAAAGCATGGCTACAAGGGATTGAGTTGAATCATCTACAATTTTATAATTATGTGTTGCCTTTGCATAAGGGTTGTGATTAGAATGCCATAGAGGTGCCTTTGTTATACATAGGACCATCAAAGGTAAGTTAGTGGTAGGAGGATTGGTATTTGAAGGGGTTATATTAGACATAGGAGGTATATGTACTAATGGTTACAATTATGTACTTAGATATATATAGAGTTCATATATATGTTTTTATTCACATGATACTTATGGGTGACCTACAAGCAGCTATGAGTAGGGACCATGATGTTGTTTAAAGGAGCCAACTTCCTATTGGGTTTCCGCTACTCTTTTTTTAGGGAAAGGAGTATGTAATACTATAGGTTGTTGTGGTGGAGGGAAGTTTCAATGAGGGTGGGTAATTCCCTATGGGAAACTTGAGCCACAATTTCCCATGGTTTCCTTCATGTGTTTGAAATCCAATATCTAGATTTAAATATGAGTATAGTACCTAATTACCCTACATGAGGTGCAGAGAAAATTAGTGTGAACTCCATTGTGCTTCCCTTGCTTGGGTGGGTTATTATTTATGGAACTTTGGTGTTGGTTTCCACTATTAGTGTTTCCCATAGCTTGCAAATTTTGTTATTGAGGATCGGTTGTCTATTCTTGGTTTCCTTTTTGTTTACCCTTCCCTTTATTGTTCCCATTATTCTATTGGGAAGGGGATTGGATACATTGAGTTTCCTCAAAATCCTATTGTTGTTGCAAGGGAGAAGGTTGAATGAAATTAACCTAAACTTGTTGATGAGGATGTGCGTTTAGAGCATTGACTTGAAGGTGGAAGGAGGAAGGCATAGTATGGGTTCCCTTGTGGGGGGTTTCCATATGCATTGTAAGATGTTGACATTCTATCACGTGTTTCTAAGTATTGTAAGAGGCCCTTGCATGGTAGGTCCAACTTAGATGGCATGAGGAGGAATTTAGGTGATAGGTGGAAAATATGGTCGTACCATGTTTTGGAATGGTGGATGTGGACTATAATTGTTCCCATGAGTGTTTTTATCATAAGGGAGAGTGTTTCATCCATATGGTTTTAGTTGTGAAATGAAACCAATGAGTCCATCGATAACATTATATGTACGCATTTTTGGTCAATTGAAAGGTTGACGACGAGGAACATCAAGGATGAAATGCAGAGGTGAAGACAAAACTTACATCTACTGTGCATAAGTTTTTTTGTTACTGCTTTTTTTTTTTTAAATCTGTTTGAACTCACTCCTCTTATGACTCAATATTTTTTTTCCATTTCCAAATACTATTTAGGGTTGGATTCATCAACCCTATTTGGAAGAGAGGGTACCGTAATTGTTACTAAAAAAAATTCTTGAGGTAGGTAACCCGAAACATTCCAACAGTTATTTCAGATAATACTTTGCTTACAAACCCTAGGTAGATTTACTTGTTATTACTCGTGTTAAACGTAGTTCCTAATAGTTATTTTATGCTTCACAGGTATGGCTTAGTTCGTCAACACTTGTTATCTCAAGTTCCAACACATAATATTTTGAGAAATTTATGTTGGTTCTTGCAATATGCAACATGTTATTTTATTCCCTTTCGTGGTTGGAAATCGTTTTTTGACCCTCTAAAATTTATCTTTTCAGAGCAGAGCAGAGTTTTCGTCTAATGCTGAAATACAACTATTGATTAATCGTTTTTTTCTTTACTTCAATTTATTAGACTGTAAACCTTGAAGTCTATTGTCTACAGGAGACAGTCTCTTATATATTTTATTTTTCAATAAAAACGAAAGGATATCAGTTGATTTTTACGTCAACAAATTGGTTTTCTTTTCAAGTAATACTCAAAATTATTTTCGAAATTGAGTTCCTAAATACTCAAATCCATTATATGTGTGTCTCTCATACATTTATGTAAATTGTCTTATAGTTCTTAATCTCTTTATAATTGAGATTTTCCCTCCAAGTGTTCTCGGCATGTCATATTTGTCCATTCATAGATATTAAAACTCATAACAAGTTTTCTTATTGAACAATTACGAACTGATTGGGTTGTTTAATATAAATGTTTTGAATTAGTTGTTTGCTGCTGGATAGTTTCATTTTTATTTACATATTTTCTTCTAATATTACATAGACAAAACGATTGTACTATGCTTTTTATACAAATTCCTTCCGTGACAAGATTCATATTTTTTGACTTTTCTATAATAGCCTAAAGATTTCCAACAGAAGTAAAGTAAAATCATTCATGTAACAAAACAAGCTTTCTTTAATACTTCTAGTATTTCAGGTTACGGAAGTTTGTCAACTTTATTCTTTTAAAATTACAGGGGCTCGAATTATCTATTCAAAGATATAATTTTGTATCTTCTTACTAAATATTTTCTCCTCTATCTGTATGTAATTGCTCAAATGAATTTCTTTAGCTTTTTGTTTCAGAATTATATGATATTGTATTTTCTTTACTCTATAAAATAATTATATATATATATTTAATGAAATAAGATAAATGTTCATATAAATAATATATATATATATATATATATAAATGAATATAGATAAATGTTATGATATTGTACTTTTTTACTCTATATATATATAATATATAATCTTAAATAAATATAGATCAATGTATTGCAGTTGATTTTCTCTTTCCACAATTAGTAACAAGAATAGTCATTTTAACCTCTCCAATTTTTTTATTATGTTCTTTATCAAACATAACCAAATTTCTAAATTAAACTAGTTTAGAATAGGGGAGTAACAAACTTTATACTAATCTTTGTTTTTATTTTCTCAAACATTTTTAAAATTGATTCAAGAATGTACCCTCTATAATTTATTACAATTCTATTCTTTTCTTCACCTAATTGAAAATCCATACAAAGTTTAAATGAAAATCTGCTCATTGTAAAATTATTTTAGACCATATTTATGCATTTCAAAAGAAAATAAAACTAGACAATCATTATATATATAGTATATATATTATAGATATATATATATATATATATATATTATGAAAACAAAGTTAGAATACTTGAATTGAAGTATATTGAAAATATATGGCTAGTTACTTGGTTTCTCCTAGCGTTGACACAACAAAAATCTACTTGTCCCCCTAAGCAATTAGGCCTGCAACCTTTTACTTTTTGTATGTCTATTCTCCATGTTTCTCTTCAGTGTCTTTCTTTCTTCTTTCCTCTCAGAAAAGAATTGAGACAACAGATAATATCCATCTACCACTTCTTTGGGTGGCTATTAACTGCCTCCACCTCACCAATAGGTGGCAGGTAGTTAACTACTCATTTATGAATTTTTTATTCCCACTCCTTGAGACAACCTCTTGAATTTTGGGAAACATTAAATTGGCTAATTAATAATTTTTGAATTAAATCTAATCACCTAGATTAGATTCCTAGGACTTTTGATGGATAATAACAATTTTCAAAAATAAAGTTGTAGCATTTTTCCTCTTTCATCCATTTATCCCTAGCCATTAATTTTCCACTTTTTGTCCTTTTCAATAAAATAAACAAAAAAGAAACTTTTAGAACAGTAACTATACATCAACCATTATTAGTGAGATTACTAATAATCAATTATTTTGTTTGTCTTTCTAATGTAGCATACTAACTTCAGAAATCAAATCATATACATATAATATATACATGCAATTATAACAAATTCTTTAAGTTGAGGGATATCACATCCTTCCTCACTTAAATTTGATATTGTCTTAGTGTCTCAACCTGCACTTTCTTTTGGAATCATTTCAGAATTTAACCATAGAAGGAAAAGTTTCCTTAAAAGCATCATCTAGCTCCTAGGTTGCTTCTTTCGGAGTGAAATGTTTTCACTGAACCTTTATTTATACCACATCTCTATTCTAAAGGGTAACCACTCTCTAGTCTAGAATACATAGCAGTTATACTAGGAATTTTCCCTCTGGTTCAACCTATACAACATACCAATAAATTACATGAGAAGGATCGTGCATATATTTCTTTTATAATGAAACATGAAATACATTATGAATATTATTGTAGGCTAGTAGGGCTAGTTGGTAAGAAACATGCCCAACTATGGCTAGCACTTCAAAAGGTCCACAATATATAGGAGATAGCTTAGCACAACTACCAAGTCTAGGTGTACTTTTCTTAGGTTTGACTTTCATGTATACATGATCTCCCACATTAAATTATTCCTGAGTTCTCTTCAAATTTGAATAAATCTTCTCACAATCTTGGGTTGTTTTGAAATTCTATTTGATTTTCTTCACCACTTCTTCCATTTCCCTTAACGTGTCAGGTCCTAGTATGATTATGTCCTTAGGGTGATCCTAACTTAGTGGATGCTTACATCTCCTCCCATACATAACTTCAAATGTACTCATTTTCAATGAAGTATGATATCCATTGTTGTAAGCAAATTTAGCTAGATGTAAGTAGTCTTCCCATTTGGTTTGTTTTTATTTCACATAGATCCTTAACTTATCCTCCAATATCTTATTGGTCCTTACTATTTGACCATCAATTTGTGGATTATATGATTTTCTAAAGCTTAGCTTAGTTCTCATGTTTTCAAATAGTCTCGTCTAGAATTTGGAAGTAAATTTAGCATCTTTGTCTAAAATTACAACCTTAGGTACACCATGAAGTCTGAAAATATCTTTCATAAATATTTTTGAAATATTTATAGCCTTAAATGTGGGTTTGACTGGTATAAAGTGTGTTACTTTGTTGACTTTGTCAACCACAACTATGATAACATCATGTTGTTTTCTACTTCTTGGTAGCCCAGTAATGAAATTCATTGAAATAGTCTCCCATTTCCATTCAGGAATGGGAAATGGTTGTAATAAACCAACAAGATGTTGATGAGATGCCTTAACTTGTGGCATTCAAAACACCTTACCACATATCCAATTGTTTCATTCTTCATATTTGGTCAGCAGAAATCTTTCTTCAATGTTGTAATTACTTTTTATAACCCGGATGTCCAATTGATGGGATTTTAAGAAACCCATCTAATTCAATATTTTCCAAACTTAAATCATTTGGTATGTAAATTTGGCCCCTAAACAACAACATTTTTTGGCTATTAATTGAGAAATAAACTTTTTCTCTCCCAAATTTTCAGTTTTCTGCAATTTTTCTTTAATTTTAACATATTCTATATCTAAATTTGCAGTTGTTTTGACATTTTCAACTAAACTTGTTGACCAACTAATTGTTGCTATTTTACTAATTTGGTGAAGTTTTATGCTTAATGCATCAACTATCCTATTTTCTTTCCCTTTGGTGTGATATTCCAAAGTCATACTCACTTATAAATGCTAGCCATCTTGCTTGCCTATTAATTAGATTGGGCTAATCAAATAGATACTTAAGGTTCACATTATCTAACTTCAGCTGAAATTTCTTATGTATCAAGTAATGTCTCCACATTTTAAATGCATGAATTATTTTTTCTAGTTCCAGGTTGTGTGTATCATAATTATTTTCATGCTCTTTTAATTTTTTGATTCATAGCCAAAAACATGGCCATAATGCATTAAAAATCCTCCAGACCCTACTTTTCTTGCATCTGTGCACACCACAAATTCCTTATTGGGATCTGATCATTTTAAAATAGGAGTCATTGTCAAGAGTTTTTTAAGCTTGTCAAAACTAGCTTGACACTTAGAAATCCACTCAAACTTGATTCCCTTCTTTTGCAGATCAGTAATTGGATAAGAAAGCCTAGAAAATCCTTCTATGAACCTTCTATAATAACTTGTGATGCCCATAAAGGATATGACCTCTTCCATATTCTTCGGTGCTATCCATTCCAAAATTATTTTTACCTTTTTAGGATCTACAAAAATGCCATATTCTTATATCACATGCCCAAAATAATGTATTTGCTTTTGGTCGAATGAACATTTGCTAAGTTTAGCATAAATTTCATCATCTCTTAAAGTTTGGAGAGCCATATTCAAATGTTGATCATGTTCTTCCTTATGTTTTGAGTATACCAGGATATCGTCTATGAAGACAATAAAAAAACTATTTAAGAATGACCTTAACACACTATTCATGAGACACATAAATGTAGCAGGTGCATTGGTTAACCCAAAAGTCAAATGGAATCACTACAAACTAATGGTGTCCATAACAAGTACATAATGTTGTTTTGTGTATATCTTCATCCTTAATTTTGATTTGATGATACCCTGACCTTAGATCAATCTTTGAAAATATAGAATCTCCCCTAACCTTTTCAAACAAGTCATCTATTCTTGGTAAGGGGTATTTGTTTTTTATGGTCATTTTGTTCAAATGTCTATAATCTCTACATAATCTCAATGTTCCATCTTTCTTTTTCACAAATAGCACAGGGGCTCCCCAAGGAGACACACTTGTCTTGATGTACTTCTTATTTAATAACTCTTGTAGCTAAATTTTCAATTCCATTAGTTTAGGTATACTCATTCTATATGGGGCCTTGGAAATTAGAACAACACTTGGTACAAGATCAACTGTGAAATTATTGTCTCTCCTTGGAGGAATTCTTGGTATTTCCTCTAGAAATACATCTTTAAACTCTTCTAACGTAGGATATTCAACCATTAATGGTTGTTGATATTTTTCAGATACTTTGTGTACTTGGACAGAGAACAATTGACACCCTTTTCTAGTATACTTCTTCATGTGTATAGCAAAAATGTGTCTGACAGAGATTTTTCTTGGAATGCCTTGAACAATACAAGCTTCTCTTTCATAATTTACACAGGTAAAGGAATTGTCTAGATATTTTAATATCACTCTATGTTTTTATAACCAGTACATTCCTATGAGGACATCATAGGATCCTAATGGTAAAATTTATAGATTGAGAATAGTATGCATTCCATTAAGATTTAGGGGGCAGTCTCTACTAATTTATGAAAATTTTCTTTTAGTTCTGGTAGATAACTATACCAACCAAGGTCTATGCTATTTTTCTTTCTTAATTTTACATTTTTCAACTACAACGAGTGAAACATAGCTTAAGGTAGATCCTGGATCTACAAGAAAAGATAATTCATTGCTAAAGATATTACATTGTACTTATACCATAGTTGATTGATGATTTGCATCTCTTCCATCTAGTGTTGCACTAATTCTTGGTATATTACTGGCTACATCATTTATTGTTTATGCTTCCTAGATTTGATTCAACATTATTTTCTTCTTTAGTGGATTTTGTGGGTAATCCCTCCACAAGTGATTCTCATCACAACCCCGACATTTAATAGGAGCTCTTACAAATTCATTAATATTTTTATTATTTGTAGCAGTTCCTCCTTTCCGCCCAGTTTTTTTTCTGTTGATTAAAATTATGGTTGTAATTTCCAGCTTACATACTTTTTGGAAAAGTGGGTTTCTCAAAACCAGTTTTCTTACTACTGAATTTTTTTGGTTTCTTTGACACTGCCTTTGTAATTTTATCATTTTTTTCTACTTTGATTAAAACACAATTTTTCTTTTCTAATAGCCTCATCCATAGATTATCAAATTATATTATTTCTCTGTATGATAAAGGTAGACAACTCACAAATCTTTGGATTTTTTTCTTTTTATTCCTTCAAGTAAGGAACATACCTCAACATGCTCATAACTTTGTTGACAAACTCATCCATGGTGAGTTGTCCCAATTTCAACTCATGAAATTCCCTAGCCTTTTCGTCAAAGTACCTTTTAGTCAAGTACTTCTTCTCAAATTCCTTCTTAAACAACTTCCAGATTATGTTCTTGCTCCTTATTCTCTTAACAACTTTGTTTTCTTCCCACCATAAAGTTGCCTTACCAGTCAATTGATATGTGGCCAATGGTGCCTTAAGATTACTTGGATAGTTGTATAATTCAAAGTATTTGGACATGTTGAGGAGCCATGCTTCCGCTCCCTCCTCAGTTTTTCCATTGAAATTGGGATGTATGATCCTCTTAAATTCTCCCTATAACTAAGAATACAATTTCCTTTTTCTAAATGAGGAAATACTATTGTCTGATTTATGCTCATCTCGGTCACTAGATTCATTAGTTTCACTGTTAGTAGAGTTTTCTTAATCACTCATGTTTGTGGTACTAACATATTTACTTATATATATATTTTCTTATGAGTCCTTTTATCAGTTTTTTCCCTTTCCAATTTTCTTATCATATATACCTTAATCTTCTCTAGCTTTGACTAGCTTTTTCTTGGTTTTCTTTAATATCCTCTAAGTCAATTTTCATATTTCCTATCACTTGCAGCAACTCAAGGTTTATCTCTTCTGCCTGGCTAGTTCAACCTCCAACCATTCCCATTCCAATATCATGCTCTGCTTCACCTCTAGGTGATCCTGCAAACATTTAACCATTGAACTCCTCCGCTATTTTCGGTCTTGTAATTATTCAACACAATATGTTCATAACAGGTATAGTGCTTCAGTTTGTTGGACCCAAACGAGGCCCTTTGATGTAACTACAACTCTAATACCACTTGTAAAGACCCTTGTATATATATATATATATATATATTATATATAAACTAAAAATTGAATATATGATTACTATTTTAAAAATGTGAAGAATTTAAATGGTTTGTTGTAGATTGCCTTTCTCAGTTGTGAAAAGAAAGGTTTCACCTTAAGATTACTCTAAGTTTTATCATAATTTCTAGTCGTGACTATTTTCTTCTTTTCTTCTTTAGAGATTATAATTCTATTTTCTTTGTTTATATTAATAAAGTATTTAATTATCTTCTTGGTTGCATATATATAATCATGCATATTCGGGAACCTATAAAGGAGTTTCCACTTTCTAATGTATTCACTTATAATGTATTTTAATTTATTATATTATTAACCTTACGGATTATCATTCTACAATAAAATTAGTTTCTACTCTGGACTATTTTCTACTTTAGAGATTATATTTTTATTTTCTTTGTTTATATTAATAAAGTATTTAATTATCCTCTTGGTTGCATACATATAATCATTCATATTCGGAACCTATAAAGGAGTTTCCACTTTATTCACTTGTAACGTATTTTAATTTATTATATTACTACTAACCTTACGGATTATCATTCTACAATAAAATTGATAATTATTCTTTGCTCGATTATTCGCCTATGTAATATCTCAAGTTAATTTATTATATTACTACTAACCTTACGGATTATCATTCTACAATAAAATTAAAAATTATTCTTTGCTCGATTATTCGCCTATGTAATATCTCAAGTTATAAATTGATATTGTGATTAGGCATCTACAGTTGAGTTTCATTTCAATGTATCATCTTGTGTGTGTCTGTATGTATATATATATTCAACAATGGTCCCTCTAATTCAGTTATTCCACAACGCTCACGATAACATTGCACTCAATATATGTTAAATATTCATCGTGCTTCCATTTAAATGCGTACATTCTTGTTAATACAACCGTGAATGTGGGATTTATTCATTTAACCTCTAGCCCTATACATATTTAGTGGATATATAAAAGTTCGACATTTGGGTGGAAAGATTTTTTCTCATGCCACGTATCTCTGGTATGTATTAATCACTCCCAACAGTTCTGATCTTATGTTCCCAGATCAACGAATTTAATTGATTCTAGGGTTTCATATAGAATAAAACTATTTTGGACTTTGTTGTGCTCATTCATTTTACTACTCGATTTTTCCAGTTCATCTCTTGAATGAATAGGGTTTTGACCCAAATTTCTCGACCGTCCTAGCCAATTTCACAGGTTCAAATGGTTATAGATGTTTTCCATGACTCATCTCTTGATCATTGGAAAAACCATGTTATGCAGTAACTGTTTAACCCCGCCTTTTGTCGAGACAAAAGACTATTAAAACAATTGGCCCAAAATTTGATCTCAAAGGTAAGGGATTCCATAGATAGCTATGATTAATTAGTTGTAGTGATGATTTTACCTTGCTTCTTTTTGCATCATACACATTTTTTGTATTGTATACTAACATTTCGTTTGAATGTGTTAAACCAGGTATGTCAAGATGTAACCCTTCTTTCATTTCCTTTTAACACTTGCATAGTAGACAGGAGAAAATCTCGTCACAAGGCTTCACTTGGTAAATACTACAACTCCCTTAATTACTTGCATTATTTCCTTAAAGGAATATTAATTACTTGCATTATTTCCTTAAAGGGATATTTTTAAAACAAATCCATTATGGCCAGTGTTTTTTTCCTGTTCTTGATAAACAATGTAAGTTAATTCCCATTGGTATACAATGGAATTATATTCCCTCTTTCCAAGCTAGGGTTTTCATATTTTAAATAAGGTATTATTTAGCCGTTGAGAGTGTCAGGACAAATCTCATCTATTGTGCAGAAGTTTTGCCGTTACAGTTTTGTTTTTTTATAAATATATTTGAACTCATGAGTCTTATCTCAATTTGTCGACACAATATTCTTTTTTCATTTCTGCGTACTGTTTATGGTTGGATTCATCGACCTTATTTGGAAGAAAAGGTATCGTAACATTGCTTAACGTTTTTTCTCCAGGTAGGGAACCCAGAATGTTCCAACAATTATTTCAGGTAATATTTTGTTTCCAAACCTTAAGTAGAGTTACAACTATGCATTTCAAAGAAAATAAAACCAAACAATCATCATCATCATACACAACACACACACACACACAGCAGCAAACAGTTAAGAACCTACACGAATTTTGTAACACTGAAAAATATATGCTAGTTTCTTGGCTCCCTATGACTTGAAGAACAAAATATCTTGCCGCCCCGCCCTACCCCGCGCCTCCCCCGTCCCCAAGCAATTTAGGTGCACCTTTTAACTTTTTGTTGTCTATTCCCCTTATTTCTCTTTGGTCACTTTTCTTCTTCTTTCCTCTCAGAAAAGAATTAAGATAAAAATAGGAGAATTCTCAGATAATATCCATCTACCACTTCTTTGGGTGGTTATTAAATTCCTTCACCTCACCAACAGGTGGCAGGTAGTTAACTACTTTATGAGCTTTTGTTTCCCACTCCTGGAGATAACCTCTTGTATTCCAGGAAACATTAAATTGGATAATTAATAATTTTGAATTAAATCTAATCACCCAAATTAGATGCCTAGTACTTTTGATGGATAATAACAAATTTCGAAAATAAAATTGCAGCCTTTTTCCTCTTTCAGCGATTTGTCCCTAGCCATTAATTTTCCAGTTTTTGTCCTTTTTCATAAAATAAATATAAAAGAAACTTTTATAATAGCAACTATACATCAACCATTATAAATAGATTACTAATAATGAATTATTTTGTTTGTCTTTCGAATGTAGCATACTAACTTCAAAAAACAACTTATATACATGTAATTATAATAAAGTCTTTAAGCTGAGGGATATCACATAGTTTTCTCTCACTTACCATTTAGCATAGGGGCTACTTAGAGTTTTCTAAAAGAGTTTCAAATAGATTGAGTCACTAGTATTTTTGTTGGAAGAAAAACATAAGAGAAATGTCTTAACATGATTGGTTGGGTTTTCACCTAGATTCCCTTAAAATTTTGGGATATCAAAAGGGAGTTTGGATGGAATAGAAAACCATGAGGGTTCATGAGTTGTTGATTTTTGTACAATGATGAACAATAGAAACTAATTTTCGGATATGATAATTACTTCCTAATGATATTCAACCAAATTATCTTATTTCACTTATAACATTGAGCAATTATACACATAAAATCTCAATAGTAATGCAGCGAAAACAATAATATCATAAAGAGGCGACCATGCACAATAGAGACAACAATTTTTCCCTAGGAAACCCAAACTTTCGAGAAAACCCAACAACTTATCTTCTAGGAGAAGTTATTCTTTAGCAAGGTTTACAATATCAAATTGTCTAAAATTTGTGCCAAAAATCCAAGTCCATACATCAGTCCAATTTGTCATCTATCTTCTCCCACATGTGGCTTTTATAGAAGATAGATGATGAGTGAGTGAGTGATCAAATGAAGTGTCACATCATATATGTATATGTATATGTATACATATATGTATACATATATATACATATATATACATATACCGGTCGAATGAGTGAATTTACCCCAAGGGACACATCCATTCATGGTGAGGCCAACTTGTCTGTTTTGAGCCTACATGAAACCCGAAAATAATATTTATTTTATTTTAATTTCCATAATTTTTCTAGGTTGACTTAGGAGGCCACTTGGCATGCAGGTATACCTCCCGATGCTACACAAAACTCAACATGAGTGATAAGGTTGATCATAAGTTTTGTCAAATTTGGGAGATTCAATGAAGCTACAAATGAAAAATTAGGAGTTCAATCTTCCATTATGTGGGATAGGTGATTGCCAGCTATGTGAAAAGGAGGATTAATGTGAGGTGGTGTGGTACCAAGAAAGGTTGCTTCTAACATGACTAATCCTAATAAAGTGGTTTAAAAATGTGGTTGTTGAGGGTTAGGTTGAACCAAAAAAGTAGTAAGACTAAGAGAAAATCCCAATACTAGTGGGAGTCCTTACAGATGTGGAGAACATGAGGGTACTAAAGGGTCCCCTAGTGTTCTGTACTTGAAACTTGTAGGAAATCTTATGTAACTTACTACAACTAGACTTGATGTTATGCATGTAGTTATTTCATTTCTAGATTTATGGAGTCTCCCATGCAATCCCACTAGAAATTTAAAAAAATAATGGTAAGGAATATTGCAAGTACAACTAATTATAAATTGTGGGACACAAATTCTGAATAAGACTTACTTACATAATACACAAATAGTGATTTTGTTGGTACCATTGATGATAAGAAAAACACCTCAGTATATGTTTTTTGTGTGGGCATAAATTTGATCTCATGGGCTTATATGAAACAACCCATTGTGTCAATATCTTCTACAAAAGGAAAATATTCATCAGCTACTATGGCATCATGCCATGCAGTATGGCTAAGAATACTTTTTAAATATCTTTCATGTCATGTAGAAATGGATCCAACTTCTATTTTTTGTAACAATAGTTCAACTATTGCATTGTCTAAGAACCATGTGTTTCACATGGAAAGTAGGCACATTGACACCCACTATCACTTCATTCCCGAGTTTTTCCAAAACAGTGAAATATCCCATGAATTTTGTGGATATAGAGATCAAGTAGCATATGTCTTCACCAAACCATCATGAAAAAATGTTTTTGAGTTTTAGGGACAATAGTTATGTATTGTGAGTGCTGATGAATGTAACAATTAAGATAGGGGGAGTGTTAACATATAATCTCTCCTATTAACTAAGGTAGTTAGGCAATTTGTTGTGAGTTTGAGATATTTTCTAAAGATACTTTGGAAGTTATTAGTCCTTTTTTTTAGAAAAATCTTGTTATTCCGAGATGTCTAGAAACAGGTAGTCCTAAATAATTCTAAAAAAGTTATTAATCTATTGTAAAATTAATTTAATGGCAAAAATTGAGTAACACTTCATGAATTTTCAATTGGTTTCATTCTTGGAAACAAGGATTATACTAATTAGTCTCCTCATTTATATTAGTCCTTGCATAGAAATCAAAACATTAAACCTAAATTTTTAAGAAAAATGTCTTAGTATACTTTTTCTCCACCATGTTGATGATTTTTCTTAGCCAATGAAGATTTTTGATGTCTTACTTGGCCTCTTCCTGAGGTGGAGAACCACATAGTGTATCAAAATATTAGTTTAAAAAAGCACACTCTCAACATTTTTTTGAAGTCTTATTTGGCCTTTTCTTGAGGTAGAGAGGCCCAGAGTGTATTAAAATATTACTTTAAAAAAACATATGATCAACATTTTTTTTTATAATTAAGTAATACTAGCATTACTCCATTAACATTAAATGTTTGTTATAAATACTAAAAATAGCCATACACCACAGCCCATTTTTTCCTCAACCTCCACTTACATTTCCATGCAAATGGAAATGCCACTTACACTGCCATGCAAAAAGAGGGTAATCATGCATACATTCATTTACACTAGTAAAAATATCCCTTTGTATTTTCCTGAGGGTATCAATGTTTCTTTAAATTCTCTTGCATTAAGCTATTTAGCTCAGGAATCAGGCTCTATTGGTAAAGAGAAACTAAACCTCTGTGTGTGGAAAGAATGAACCTGAATAAAATCATGAAGACCTACTAGAGATTTTTTCCAAGGAAACTACATTTTTTTTTAGATAATGCCGCCTATTCTTGTTTAGGAAATTCCTCGTGTTCTATATGTAATAAGAATAAGAATATTTATAATTTGATTTTTTTGTTTTTTTTTTTGTTGAAGAGTACCCTCTAGGAACATTTTCACTTCACCTGTTCTTTCTTCCATTCAAGTACACTTATAAAAAGTCTAAAAATATATAGCTTTAACTTTTATGGATCCACTCATTTCTTTCATGATTTGCATGAACTGATATTATACCTATATATATAAAATAATTATATATTTATAATTATTATATATATATTATAATATATAGATAAACAAAAAGTATCAATGTATGTGAGATATTGTATCACATTAAATAGATGAACATATAGTTGAAAATCAAAAATACATGCAAGACATTGTAATGCATTTCTGTAACTAGGAATTACGTGTCATGTTCAAGCTAAAACCTATGTAACAAGTAATAAATACATATAAGGAAAAAAGCATGCAACGGACCCTTAAAAGTTGCAGCCTTCGTCTATTAACTATATTTGCAGAGAGCAATTGGTCAATATAAGATACTAATAAATAAAGTGTTTCTGGGATAAGCTTATACTCTTCTAAAACTTGTTACCACAAAAATGTTTTAACAAAATTACATAATGTTAAAGAGCACGACAAATATAGTTAAAACTTCCAAAAAAATTGGAAAAAAGGCAACCAACAAACCTCAACAAGCGAGTCAATAAGTTCACTCTTCCTGCTTGCATTGATATCATGCTAAGTAACTTCCATAAAATTGGGCAAGGGTCATTATTGTACAGGTTCAACTATCTCATTTGTTAGTCGAGAAGAGGTGTGATAGTGAAAGAAATTCATAAATCAAAAAGAGGATCAACTAATTCATTCCACTTATTTTTAAAATTCAGATAGCTCTATGTTGCAATTACTTTATCCCAATTCAATTCTTCAATTAACAAAATTTCATCAATAAATAATATTTCCAATCATCAACAGTAATTGAAGATAGAACAATAAATGCAATGACAAAGAACACAATCAACACATCAACAAGAAACGTCACATTTTCAGTCAATGACCAGGGAAAAACCCACTACAGGAAAACCCTTTGCAATTCTTCTTCTATTTGATTGTCATAAAATGTTCAACAAAGAGTATAATGAGCCAATACAAAATCATCCAACAAAAATTAACCCAACAACATTTAGGAATATGTTCCCAACTTCAATCTAGATTAGAGTCAACTTGTCTTGCCTCTGGTCAACTACGGTCAAACATAAAAAATCCAACCCTAGAGCCCAACCACACGCAAGAAGAAGTATGTGTTTGGATCAAACCTTCCAACCGCATGAACGAGTCTGCCAGCCTGCAGTTGTAATAAAAAAATTCTTGTGTGTAGCTTGCAGTTGGAAACTAAAACCCTAAAACATGTGCGAGCTTTGTAATCTCGGACCATTACAAACCACTTTCCATGTCTCAGCCTCAGACCTGTTTGAACCAATGAATGAAGAAGAGAATAAGAATATGTTTAGTGATTTCCAAATGAGCTTGAGGTCACTTGTATTTATAGGCTTCTAACGGCCTCCAAGTTTTTGTTAGGGACGACCTGATTAAATGTGACATTATGGGCTTCAATTCAAAAATACACTTTCCATTGTCCAAATTGAGCGCTTCAATAGTCAAATTTGGTCCTCTCAAAAAGAGGAATCTTGTCCCATGGTTGGAATTTGTCACTGAGATAAAAAATTAACACTTATTTCCTATAAAATGGACTAATATATGTTATTCTAAAGAAGGGTGGGAATTATTGCTTAATTTCATGTCATCCAAGTTATACAAGACAGTACTCCTTCCATCCATTATAACATGCAAAAGGCTTTGGCTAAACATCAATTGGTATTCGAGACAAGGGTGATCCCCCGAGAATAATCACAACATTCCTTCAATTCCTAAAAGCCATATGGACTAAAACTACTTAGTTCTAGAACCAGTGTTAATACTGGATAATGTTAAATAAAGTCTACTTGGGAAAAGCTTGTACTCCTTTAAAACATATTTATGTTATCCATGGAAATACCTCCTCATCATCTCAGAGGAGTTTACTATGCTTTTGGTTGAAATACACTCCTTTACGCCCCCTTTTTACGACCTACTTAAGACTATAACACATGTTATGTACCATGAGGACAACATTATCCTAGTCTATAACACCTTATCCCTTCATCTAGATTGTGTTGCCAAATTCTCATTCAATCATAACGCAAAAAACTGACTTAACCCACTTTGAAACTCTTTTTCACTTAAGGAAACTCAAATGGTTGAATGTGATCTCTATATCCTTATCTACAACTTTTTCCAAAATAAACAAAGCATACAAAAGCAAGAAAGAGCCATAAAGCTTGAGGAAGATTTTTCCAAAGCATTAAAGCATCTAAAAAAGGGATAAAAGCATTTTTACATGAGGAAAGATCATCTACCCAAAATATTTTTTCCCATTTGAATTAAAGAGGAATTTGGAAATATTCATAGCCTCCACTTGCATATATATTGGAGGCTTGGCCATTCAGAAAGGGATCAGAACTCATTGTATTATTATGTCGTCAAGATATTCCTTGAGAGAGAGATATTTTTTGGAGCTAGGAGCTAGAGGAGGTGCTACTACAACTTCTATTGGTTGTAATATTCTTGCCATTAATTAATCTTCTTCCCATTCATTAATCTTTTTCCCATTCAGTAATGTGTAGTTGTGCATTTATTATGTTTTTAATTGATGAAGTTATTATGTTGTGAATAGTTTGTTTATTCTTCTTTATGTGTAGTACTAGGTTTTGGATATAGCTAGGAGCACTTCCCAGCTACACCAAACACTCCAATGGACCTACCTATGAGGACTCACATGCTTATCTTCCATCTCTCTTATCAATCTCTTCCTTGCTTGCAGTTCTAAAATTTTGAGCCTGAGAACAACCTTTCCATTACCCTATCTGCCATAGGTTTTTGAGAGAACCTGAGAGGGGTTTTTGTTTGTCTAACCAAGAAAAAATCCTTATAACAGTGACCACAATAATGCTTTAAAAAAATTACATAATTTTTGTATTCAAACTTCTATGATCCATAATGAATTAAGCAAATTCATGATGATGAACCACACTTGTTGGTTAGAAACGCGTCAGCCAAAAATTTATCTTATGTGATTTCTACCGAAATACTTTGCTTAAAATTACATAATGTTAAATAGCACAACAAAGACAGTTAAACCTTAAAAAAAAATTAATAACAAGGAAACCAACAAACCTCAACAAGCAAGTTAATGAGTACGTTCCTCATGTTTTCATTGGTATCACGTTGAATGCTTTCCGTAAAATTGGGCAATGAATATCTCTTTAGTTGAGAATACAATATCCATTTTGTAGAGTAAATACATGGAGAATTACTTGGAATTAAATGAACCTAACAAATTTAGTGACATATGTTAATAGTGCTTTTTGCTCCAAATAGTTGGAATATGTCAAGTGTTGGGGCTCTCATTTCTATACTGTACTATGGGCATTAGTAAAACCTCATGTTTTTCTCTTCTTTGTGGTGATAGTGAATGAAGCTTCACCTCCTACAAAATGATAATGTTATCCCTGGCTACAATTTCTTTGTGCCAAGTATTGTCTATGCAACATCGTATTTTTCATGCCAATCCTGTTGGAAGATGACATTGAAGAGAGTCTGGGCCTCATGTTCCCCTATGGATTGTTATTCCTGCATCATATCGATAAATGAATATGTGAAGCAGTAGACCAGATTTTGGTTGGATCAAGCTACGAAAGAATAGGTGGTTCCTGAAAAACCAACTAACTACTAAAGCTCAAAGACTAGACTTGTTTTCAACCCATCAATATTTTAGTTTTATGTTTTCTCCATGGGGAAGGCTAACTATGAGAATGGTTAGTAGACAATCAAGTTACTACAAATTACTCCTTCAATCTATTTCTCTTTCTCCATCCCCCTACCAAGACTCTGCTTTGTGTAGCTACGCTCTTTAAAACCTCAATTGTTTAATGAAGCTAGTAACATGGCTACAAATAACTAGATATTTTGAAAGATCCAATTGTTCCTCCTCCCATTTTTTCTATGTATATAAGATATTTAAGTGAGTTTTTCTTCCAAATAGAGCTCATTGGTATACAAAACTTGATTTGGGTTGGATTCAGTTGATCGAAGTGCGAAGTTGGTCCATTCAAACTGAACCAATTCTTGAGTTATCCCAGGGTAAACCATAGAATGGAATAGCTAGATTGATTAATGCCAAGAGAAATTTGGATATCTAAGAAAGTAAAACTATGATCGAGTGTGTGATATTCCCTCCCAAGGGTTCGTAAGGTTCCTAACCATCAAACTTGGTAGAGGTATCTGGTGCTTGAGGAAAACACAGGCTCCTCCACACTCTACCTCCACTAAAATCAACTTGATGTTCAATGTTCTCGGCCACACACTTCACCTTTTACATACATTAGTCCTTATGCAGGGGTATTTGAATGCATGTTGACAATTTGTAGTACACATAAATAGATATAACATTTGTTGAGTGCATGTACCAAAAACAAATATTATATGGTAGACATTAATTTTTAATAATATATATCATACTTCAAAACATGCATGTGATACGTAAAAAAAACATTCATGTGACATGTGTTATCATTTTACACTATCACACAAAATAAATTCACTGACTTTCCACTCCATTCAAATGAAGGAAAAAGAGGCCGAAGAAGAAGGGCTTGCTGACACATATCTAAATTGGACCCTATACTAGAAACAAATCACTAATATTTCAAGAGATCTCATCTACAGCCATGGGAAGAACTAGAAATCACAAAGAAATTTTTTCAATAATGTCCTCCAGCTTTGGGGAAATGAAAGAAACTTGAGTACTCCTTTATTATAGCCACTCAACATGTCGACAGAGGCATTTTCTAGTGACTTTGGATGAAGGTCACCAGGACCCTAAATGTCTTGAAATTCTTCTTTTTTTACATTAGTGTTTGTGTATATTGAGTAAATTTTAGGGTTTTTAGGATGTATTTTTTTATCATTGATAAGTGGGTTTCATTTAAGAAAAAATAAAGTACACCAAACAACTTGAAATGATTGGGAAATGCCCCATAAAATTTCATAGGCATTTCCATTTTAGGGAAATTTTAGGGATCATTTGTGAGTCCTTTCCTATAGGAATTTCAATAATGAGTAAATTGGTGAAACTCTTACTAGTGAAGGGTCATGCACTCTAATTTCCATGAAAAAAATTGGTAATTTTGCTATTTATCTCTTTAAAAACAATCAGTGGATGACACCTCTATACATTGTAGAAACTCACAACTAAGGTGGGGCATCATCCCTTGTTTTAGCAAGTTTTGCGCCTAGAGAATTATTATTTCTTGTTTAATCAAAAGACTATTTGTCTTTGTATTTTTAGCCTATTCTAGCCCACTCATCAGAGTTGATGAGGATAGTATTGACTACTGAAGTTTTTGGATATGATAAATCATCAAATAAATTCTATTTCAGGGAAGCAGGTTCGATTTGTTCTTTTTAAGAAAGATGTATCTTATATTTAATTGGTCCATAATATACATAAACAATACATTGATAAATCATAAATTATTGGGCCTAGACATGGAGAGGTAGATCACCCTTCCATACATGGGCAAGATGTTCCAGATTATATGGTTTATCACTTTCCAGGGCACTTCTAAAATGGGTTCGAGTTCCAAAAATGGAATGGGTTTTGGAAACAATGCTTACAAAGTTTCAGGAATCTAGGAAAGGACATATTTAAAGAATATATGTGAGTAGGATACATATATATATATATTATATATATATATACTATATAATATTATATATATATATTATATATTATATATATAATATATATTACAAATACATATATGATATACATATACTTATTCATTATTTATGTAACTGTCAATTATTTGAGCTAATTATTTATGTTTGATTTAGTTTCTATCTCATTTAGTCCACTCATATCCAATTTAGAAAAGAATAAGAAATTACTTTTTCAGTCTGAAAATAACATTCTTGGATCCTCGAGCAAATATTTGGGAAATGCTTCTAGGAAACATTTTCCATATATTTCCCAAGAGTTTCCCCAAAGTTTCCATGCCAGGAATGTTTATGGTACCAAAGTGAGCACCAAGTAAAAGAGTTTTTGTTTCAAAGAAGAAATCCAAAAGGCCTTTGAACCTTCATGGTTTTTTTAAAAGTTGCTCTAAGATTCACATCTTGAGGTCTACGGTGTAGGTCAATGACTAGACTGCAGAGTATAGTTTCAACACATGGGAAGGAAATGTATACTAAATAATATAGTATTTACATACAAAATTGTTATAACATTATGAAGGAACTAAGAGACTTAGGATAGTTAAATCTTACATTGCAATTATTGCCCTTTTTAATTCCTACATAATTGCAATTTTTTAATAGTATTGTTGAATCTTATTCTTTCCTATATGCCCAGGTACAGTCTACCCCCTACTATCAAATGAAAAAAAGAAGAAGCAGAAAACATTATATGGAAAGAATGTTTGGTGAGTAGGGAAGAAAGGAAAAAGCTACTTGGGCAGAGAAGCTACATTATTTGGATTACTTGTCTAAATTTCTTAGGTATGCCCTTAGTGTAGAGTTTACTTGTTTTTTTATTATATTTTACTTTATAAATGGAGAATGCTTCATAACCTTTTTAATATATATGCAATAATTGTTCATTGAACATTATTTGAAGTAATATGGCAATAATGCATGCAAAAGTACATACGTTTGCACACTGAGTCGTACATTTCCCTATAAAGGAAAACTCACTTATGTTCTTGATGGTGATAATGTAAGCCATGACCTTAAAAAAGAATCTTGGATTTAGTGCAAAAGATTGTGTAGAGAATATAAGCCATGTTGGTAAGGCCTTTTAGATGATTCAGACATTAGGTAGTCATGGGAAATTCATACTACAACCTTTCTTGACACAACTGAGCTGCAGTTTATACTATTTTCTTAAACTTCCTAGTTTATTTTTCTAGTTATGCTCTTAACACTAAATTGCTTGAAAGCATTATTTTAGAGAATTCACTGAATATTTAGGTAGCAAATTTGTTATGAATATAATTCATAACAAATGAAATAAATAAAATAAATATAAATATTAAATAATTAAATATTATTTAGGTTAAATATTCATTAAATTAAATGAAAAGGCATGTCTAAAAGACATGCCCTTTCACAAAAGGTCACCTGCTAAGGTATAAAAGCAGGGCCTGATTGTAACTTTCAAATCATCTTATACATTTTATATATATTGCTAAATTATTATTAAAATACCTCTCATGTATTTTTAACAATTAAATCTACAAGTTATAAGTTTTTGCTTGAGCCATAGTTTTTATGCTACAGTGGTATCAGAGCCATGGCACACGATATAATCATGCAGGCCTTTGAACGTAGTTCACCGTACAATGTGCCATTATATTCACGTCATGAACACGTCAAACATTTTAGTGAAATTCAAGAATCATTTCAGCATTTGAAAAAATCAACTGCATAAATTAAAGCATGATGAGAGGAAAATGTGGAAGAAGAAAAAGAAGAAGAATTTGATCAAAATGTTGATCTTAATGGGAATGAAAATGATCTGGATGAAGATGATGTGGATAAGGACTATCTTGAAAAACAAGAACATGAACAATGTTATAAAAACGAGGAATATGCTAAAGAAGATGTTAATGATGATGAATAATCACTACATTTTGTAGAGGATCAGAAAAAGCAACCAGCAAGGGGGCCTTTAGTAGGAAGGTCAATATTTCCAATTTCACAAAAAGGATCTCTACAAGCCATGAATTTTAAAAGTGAAATTAAAAATTTTCTCCCTCCAAGAAGTTCATGTCAACCATTAAATTCGATGAAAGTTTGTAATTCTGATCTTTCATTACCTCAAGAACTGGGTTATAGTGGTTACACCTTCATGGCAGATATAACAAATGATTTAGCTACACTAAGTGATCAACAACCACAGTCTCCAAACATTAAGGGTTTTTTAGTAGGTGAAAGGTTGACACTCCTAAGTACCTATGATGTAGAGTATGAAGGAAATCCATTTGAAGGTTTAATTGGGATGATAATGAAAATTGAAGATGAGAAGTTTGAAAATTCTATCTTAGATGGATATTGTCAAGAGTATAGTGACGACTGTGACTACTTTCTTTCAATTCACAATACCTCCATAAAAAATTATGTCATATATACATTGGCTTTACAACCAACATCTATGAATATGTTTCAGAACTTGGTGTGGTGGGATGAATTCCCTCAGGACATACATGAAGAGATATCGTCGTGGATGTCACTTGAATACTTGTTGAGGTTTAATTGTGTCTCTAAACAATGGAACGCTTTAGTTTCTTCAACCAAACCCAAGGAAAGGAGGCAATGACTTCTTCTTCACCATTTATTCGACTGTCGGAAGCCTTGTGCGGCTTATTATTTTGACCGACAGACGTGGAAGACATTACTGTCGCTTTCCTTCATTAGGGAGAATGAAAATAAAGAAGTTCATTGTTGTGGATCTGCAGTAGGCCTACGTTTAGTGAGGACGACTTTGGGTGAGAGGTACAGACTATGCAACCCTCTCACACAGAAGGAATTCTAACTTCCTGTCATGAATTCCATAACGAGAATAGTTGTTATAGGCATGATGAATGATGGAATGAAGTGCAAAGTGGTAGCAATGGGTCCGGGCAGTAATGGACGCCATATAGTGGAAATCTACGATACCCATGAAAAGAAATGGAAGATTGCTAGAATTTTTCCAAAGGATCGATGAGCAGATGGAGGTCATCTTGCTTTTTCCAAACAAGATGGTTTCCTCTACTTCACGTGGAACACTCAAATCAGTCAAGGAGTGATAGGTTTCAGCCTGCAAGTTCATACCTCCATTTGGTTCCATTTCCTGATCCAGGAATCGAGCCAGCTGAATTGTTCCATTTCTCTGACTCGTTCATCTATGACTAGCGGGTTCTACTTTTTTCGGCAATACTTCAGTAACCCCTAGCAAATGTAGGGATTAATCATGGTTTTCAAGGCTTGATTTTGTGGGAGTTGGAGAAGAAAAATGGTACAAGTTCCTCTTCATGTTGGAAGGAGGTGGTGAGACTGCCTGCATCGCTGCTCGATGAATTTAATAGATTTGTTGGTCTATACAGGAGCTTTAGATGGGGTGATATGACTACAAATATAACTTCATTGTTTGAATTGGTGGATGTGGGGCATCGTAAATGCATCAAATATTTGGATGCTTCTCATATTCTCATATGAGAAGTATATTATTTTACAATATAAGAGAAAATCATTGGAGTGGGCTAATTTGTCGAATTCCAATTATTGCAGAAGGCATACATTTTGCCTCAACATTTGAACCAAGGCTTGATATGAACATAGAGTGAAAATACAGAGAGGGCTATGCGTGTACTTGTCTGTCCCAACAAGCCAGTGTCCATCTGGTTAAGCTCTACGCTTGTCCCTTATGCCTTCGGTCAACCTACACAAACCCGAGCTGCAGTCAAACATTGCAACTGAATGTCTATATTAGTGTTAGTCAACCGTCGTACGTCATACTTCATTAGAAATAAAAATAAAACTACAGAAATAAAATAGAAATAAATCTCTTAACAAAAAAAAAGAATATAATAGTATATATATAAGATATAAAATAAAAATAAATCCAAGGAAATAGTATTGATAAGCTACACAAAGAATCGATGACTAGATGTATAACATTGAGATGACAGACACTAATAAAGCTTTGAGGACAAAGCTTCCGAAGGAAGGGGCTATGTTATGAATATAATTCATAAAAATCGAAATAAAAAATAAATATAATATTAAATAATAAATATTATTTCGGTTAAATAATTTCATTAATAAACTGAAAAGCATGTCTAAAAGACTGCCCTATCACAAAGAGATCACCTACTGAAGTATGAGAAAGCCGGCTCATTTGAACTTTCAAATATCTTATAATTTAATAGATATTAATAAATTATTATTAAAATACCTCTCGTGTATTTTTAACAATTAAATCTACAAGCTATCAGTTCTTGCTTCAGCCATAGTTTTTATGCTACAAAATCTTTTTGTGGATGCTAGTATTATATGCATTGCTAGCTTAATATATCCCTACTAGATGGATTGAGATGCATGTTGTGCAATTTTTCCTGCAAGAGAATTTATTGAGGTTCTCTCTCATTCTCTATGGAAATTTCATGCAAATTATATTAGGTTCAAATTAAAATATTCTCTTGGCAAGTTTAAATAAACTAGTTAACAAATTATTGATAGACACACACAAAATAGTTTGTAGATATTTATGAATATTTAGCTAGAGATTTATGAAGAAAGGGATGCAAAATGTTTGTACAAGCTTGCACAAGTAGGAAAAATCAAAGGTGAGCCTATTCCTAATAGTAATTTTTTGCATGTCCTTTTCAAGAACAATATTACGTTTAATTTAAAATTTAATCTAGATCAATTAATTGTTCGTTTCTTTTCTTACACTATATTCTTGTTGAATTTTTAACTATATAATTTATTGTTTCACCTTTTTGGAAGTAAATGGAAGTTTTCTCATTCTACCATCACTAACCATGACAAAAATTTAAGTTCATTACTAATTTATGAAAATA
Organism: Pinus taeda; assembly: GCA_000404065.3. Taxonomy (NCBI): domain Eukaryota; kingdom Viridiplantae; phylum Streptophyta; class Pinopsida; order Pinales; family Pinaceae; genus Pinus; species Pinus taeda. The sequence goes on from APFE030693610.1 coordinate 122,527, forward strand.
CCACAATATGAACAATATAACTAATGATACTAGCGCCCTTTTTCAAGTGATTATAACCGACAAAACAAATCCTAGAATGAAATACAACATTTCAAAGTATTCTAGTTGTCATCTTAACATACTGGGAGTTATATGTATTTATTTAAACTTCATTTCTTCTTAGTAGGAGTTACTATGCATTGTTGTTTCATAGTTTTAGAAACAAATATGAACAAGAAATCATTGTAGTTTCTTGGTTCTTTATTGAGATGATTGCATGAGTTCTCAACATTGGTTCCTTTCATATCCATCTCCTTTTTGCCATTCTGGATGGATTCCTAACTTATCTTGTGAGCATGGATGACTATAGGATTTATGCATGTGGAAGACAAGTTTTTCTGCCTCATTTTTGAAAAAGCTATAAACATTTTTTATGGTGTTTTAGTATGCATTTAGATATCATATGAAAATGGCTAGGGTTTATTAATTTCACTTATGATAAATCCTATTCAAGTGCTTCAACCCTAAACATGCACTCAAAAGAGACCATAGTTGGTTCATTATGAGGTTAAACCTTTCTAAATGTGTCATAGCTCTTGCAACACATGCATTTTCAAATCAATTGCCATATGTATGACTTTTACTTTTTATTTTTAAAGAAGGAGAATTTATATTTATTGAAATGTCCAATTTTATTATCCCGGTGCCAAATTAGAGAAATTTAATGTGTGAAACCACTATGGGACAACCTTGTGTCAATAAAAATCATGGTCTTGTGTAATCTTTTCAGCTTAATTTGGCATCCCTTTTGTAAAGTAAAAATAAGGCAATCTTGAATAAATTCATTATCATGCAAGGAATGAAACATACCTATGTTATACGCTTACAATAGATAGCTAGGAACAACAACCTATAACTCACCTAAGAGACATCTAGGAATCAACTCTCACTAGAACAACTACGGCAATGAATCCTCGTAATTCCCTAGACACAATAGCCCTCAACACACACCTACAATACCTTTACCTTAAACACACCTTCCACATAGATTTTCATTAGTAGTGGAACCAATAAACTAACCCTTGGAACCACATACACTCTTCCATAAGGATAACAACATAGAACTAGCCTTGGATTGACAAAGGACTCTACTAAATATTCATTACTCGTCCTTAAGAATCTCTTACTACAACTAGAATAAAACCTTCATTCTACTCTATAGATATGGAATCAAGAAAACTTTATGAATGACCTTAAGAATCTTAATATTACTAGAAAAAACCCTCATTCTACTCTATAGATATGGAATTAAGACAACTTTATGAATGATCATAGATAGTGTTATGAAACCAGCTCACAAAAAGATAGAAAAGATAGATCAACGCCTTATAATTCAGCCTCTTCAAAGGGGAAACCTCCTTTACATTACATAAATGAACAATTCTTGGATGATTCAAACGGAAAAACCTCCTTTCTATATATAGGAGTCTAAAGGGTCACAATATAACCAAGCCGACCTAACAATAATAATATAAAGGCACAAAAATAACAATAGAGGGATTCTATGGGGCATAGTAATAATAATATGGGGACAATAGGGGCACAACAATATTAATAAGGGATACAACTACAATATTAATGGGGGCGTCACTAATATTATAGGGATGTAACATGCCCCTATTCTTCAAAAAATTGTTGTCCTCAAAGCTTGAGTAGTTCTAGATGCTTCTGTATAAAATTCTCATCCTCCCATGTGGAATCTTCAGGGGATAAGTTCTTCCACTTGATGAGAAACTCTGAAATGGATTGATTTCATAGTTTTCGAGTTCTTGTTTCTATGAATACTTCTGGTTCCAATATAATTTTTCCTTCCTCATCAAGTTCTGGCAATATTGTTTGAACTGGGAGCTTATTGCCTACAACCTTCTTTAAACATGAAACATGGAAAACTAGGTGCAATCGAGAAGCTGCAGGAAGCTTCAATTTGTATGCCATAGTACAAATATTTTGCAACATCTTGTACGGACCATAATACTTTGGTGACAATTTGTTATCCTTCTTAGCTTGCTTGAGGACATTTGTTTATATGGTTGTAGCCGTAGGAATACCCAATCACCTACATCAAAACTTCTTTCACTGCGATGTTGATTTGCCTATTGTTTCATTGTATTTTGTGCCAACACAAGGTTATCCGTTAAGAGTTGGAGAACTTGTTATTGATGCTCGATTTGATGCTCCACTGCTTGAACCTTAGAATTTTCTCTTAAATATGATGTGATGGATGGTGGCTGATATCCATAAAGTGCCATAAATGGGTTCATTTTTGTTGCAGTATGGAAGGAAGTGTTATACCACCATTTAGCCAGAGGCAACCATTTGACCCAATGTGTTTGTTTATCAAATACAAAGAAATGAACATATCCTTCCAAACATGTGTTTACTATCTCCGTTTTCCCATCAGATTGAGCACGATAAGATGAGCTATGAGCTAACTGAGTACCAAGACAAGAAAATAATTCTATCCAAAAATTTCCTGTAAAAATGGGATCTTTGTCACTTACAATAATTTTTGGGTTTCCATGTAGCTTTTGAATTGTTTCCAAAAATGTCGTAGAAACTGTATTGGATTTAAATGGATGTGATAATGCACAAAAGTGTGCATACTTGGTAAGTCTGTCAACTACCACCATGATGACACTCTTTCCCTCAGACTTGGGTGAACCTATGATAAAATCCATTGAAACCTCCTCCCACCGTTGGCTTGGAATGGATAAAGGTTGTAATAGACCCGGTGTCTTAATTGTTTCAGCTTTATTTTGTTGGCATACCAAACATTCCGTCACAAACTTTTGAATATCCAATTTAAGGCCATCCCAAAAAAAATTCCTTCTTAACCCTGTGGTAAGTTTTAAAAATCCTGAGTGCCCTCCTAAGGGAGAAGCATGCAATTCCAGAGGAATCTTTTGTTTGAGTTGGGAATTCTTACAGAGGTATAAGCGATCTTTGTATGATAACGAATCATTTTTCCAGCTAAATGTACCAGATGCACTGGAATTTGTTGTAAATTTTGAATAAGTTCCCACACTTCTTCATCATTCTTCCATTCCTCCCTTGCTTCATTTATCCAATCTGGTTGGATAATAGAAATGGCACACAACAATGCTTCCACATCCTTATCCTTTCTTGAGAGTGCATATGCCACAACATTTTGCTTCCCTTTTATGTATATGATTTCAAAGTCATAACCCAACATCTTTGTGACCCATTTTTATTGTTCTTCAGAGGATAATCTTTGTTTTAAAAAGTATTTAAGGCTATCATGATCAGTTTTTACCTTGAAGTGTCTTCCCATTAGGTAGGGTCGCCATTTCTTAAGTGCATGTAGTATTGCCAACATTTCCTTCTCATAAATAGCTTTGTGTAAATACTTTCTTTGATTGGAGGACTTTCAAAAGCAATGGGTCTTTCATCTTGCATTAAAACAGCACCAATTCCATTTCCTGAAGCATTACATTCCACAATAAGGTTTTTGTGAAGTCCGGTTTAGCTAAGGCCGGTGCTTGGCACATTGCCTCTTTAAGATGTTCGAAGGCCTTTGTTGCTTCTGGAGTCCATGAAATGCATCTTTCTTCAATAGTGTTGTTAGAGGTGCTGCTATTCTCCCATAATTCTTAACAAACTTGCAATAATACCCTGTCAACCCGAGAAATCCTCGCAGATGCTTTATGGATGTGGGGATTCTCCATTCCTTAATGGCTTTATTTTGCTAGGGTCTACCTTAACTCCTTCATGAGATACAATATGACCCAGATATTCCACCTCTTGTACTCCAAAGAAACATTTGGATCTTTTTCATATAATTGTTTTTCCTCCAATAGTTGT
>APFE030693610.1:126407-155101 GCA_000404065.3 Pinus taeda
TTTGTGCAAGTGACACTTGTTGCACTTGGTCTCGTAATTTTGATATATCATGTTGCATTTTTTCCTCTTCTTCATGAGTCATGCTAGAGCTTTTAGGCTGCTTACTAGGTGTTTGCATTTTCTTTCGTCGAGGCATCAATTACTGACAATAATGCTTTACTATGCCCTTTGAATTCCTTCAAACTAATTTTTCAAACCAAGCTTATGCAAAAATTTTAAAAAAACTACACACCTTTTTCACTTTGTAGGAGCTTGATATTGAATCTGATGTATCTCTGTAATTTAGGACCATACAGTTCTGAAATTGTGACTTGTAGTAGCCCTCTACGTCCTCTTTCCAATGCCACCAGTCTGATCCAAATTGGATTCTCCAAGGAAGAGTTATGCACAATCTCCCAAGATGATCTGATTATAGAACTTTCCATTAGAATGAATTTGTTTGAAGTGCCACATGTCACTGTTTCGACCTTTGGCTTTGAAAAATATATGCAAGAAACTAAAGTCTTTCCTCTTTTTGTACCTTCTTACAAAATTTTAATCCGATGCTCAGAGAGAAAGTAATGATGATTTTCCCCAAGTCACCTATTTGGAATGTAATTCAGGAGTCTACAAAAATACCAACTTCCTGAGATCATATCTCCGCAAATATAGCACAAAAATCTTTGAAATTTAGACCCAAGGTTCAGTGCAATTTCATCTCAAATGGGTTTTTTTTCACTTCTGAAACGTTGCAGAAAAAAGTTATAGTGAAAATGCCACGATGAGCAGCGAAACCCTAGAATCCAAAGCTCTAACACCAAATGTTATGAAACCAGCTTACAAAAAAGATAGAAAAGATAGATCAACACCTTAGAATTCAACCTATTCGAAGGGGAAACCTCCTTTACATTACATAAATGAACAATTCTTTGATGATTCAAAAGACAAAACCTCCTTTCTATATATAGGATTCTAAGGGGTCACAATATAACCAAGCCGACCTAACAATAATAATATAAAGGCACAAAAATAATAATAAAGGGATTCTATGGGGCACATTAATAACAATATGGGGACAATAGGGGCACAACAATATTAATAAGGGATACAACTGCAATATTAATGGGGGCATCACTAGTATTATAGGGACCTAACAGATAGTCATACCACCAACATCACTAGTATCCTATATTTTGTTATTAGAAAATAACTTTCCTTTGATCTACCTGCAAGTGGTTATATTGTCTTTCCTTGAGTGTATTTTTGTATGTATATTAGAAAGTATGCTTTTTGACCTACTTGATTAAATCTTGTAAAATACCTTAACCACTTCCACTCATTGACAAGGACTTGTTGCTTCACAACTTCCCTTGTATGAGGTTTAAAGTAGCTTTTCACAAAAGTATAATCCATCACACTATTTAAATATGATATTTTGCTACACATATGTGAGTTAAAAACATAACAAAAATGTTTGTGAATTATGTTTGAGTGAATATCCTACTTTTATTTTAATTGGATATCAAATAGAAATAAATTAACAAAATTATTTTACACAATGGAGATATGTTCTGAGTGATTTCTTCAACATTCAATTTGATATTAGGAAATGGAAAACTCTCTATGCATGAAAACAACAATTGGATATGAAAGCCTTATAGAATTTTGGTATTGAACTTTTATTTTAATTATATACCATCCTAGATCCATCTAATTTTGGATCTATCATGTGCAGAAAGTGATCAAATCCCTTCAGGTGCAAACCTTCCTTTTGGAGTGTAGAACTTGAGGAAAGTTTTGCACCTCGATGGATTTGATTCCTCTTAGTGTATGATAGATCAAGAGTTAGATGGATCTAGGTTGGTTTCAATTATGGGAAACAAGGTCACATTTTCAAATTATCATTATTATGTATATGCTTAAGATAAGCTTTATACTTTGAAATTTACATGTTTATTATCATTTATCTCTTTGAGGATTTATAGTAATGATTCATAAATACAATCTAAGTTTGGGCTTGGATTGAGAAGTTCATAAATTTGAATCAGTACATTATACGTAAAGATTGTAGGTGTTTTTTTGTAGAAATTAGGTTGTAGATTTGCAATTGATCATGAAATTTTAATCAAAATCACAAGACACAAACCTACTCTACTGCTCTACATAATTTAATTCACAATTTAGAACAAAAATCGTAAACATGTGATAAGAAATAACACACAGGCGCACAATATTTTTCCAAGGGGAAGCAATCTACTAAAAACCCCTTTACCTTCTTGCATCAATTTGATGAATAGAGATGTATTACAATTGCTTTGAATGATTTGTGCCTTTGTGTTTGGATGCTTTGAGTGTTTTGTGTTTGTGAGTCTATAATTGGATAGTAATGTTTGTCGATGTTAAATTCCTTTATATTTCAGAGCATGAAATGCAACAAAGCATAATGGAAAACTGGAAATAGTGTCAAACACACCTACATAGGATGGAAACAGGCAAACTATCAGTCGACAAGGATAAGAAATGAAGCCCAACAGGTAGGCGACAACACCTCCAAAATGCAGCAAAGAGGAGCAACAAAGCTAGGATAGACAATGATGACAAGGGAAACCGCTACATCCAAATCCTAACAAGAAGCCTGAAACAATCACAAAGCACTGCACAGAAAAAAACATGTAAAAAAACCAACTATGCCCGCCACAGAATAGGGAAGAGGACACCAAATACCTAGAACGCAAGGGCATGAACTAGGGAGCCAAGGCGGATAGGGATCCAACTACCCAACTCCCGTTTTGCTTAAATTAATTTCATGTTAGGATTTCTTATGGATTCATTTTTGTAAAATAAATTAATCTATATTTTTATTTTATCACATCTCCATTTTCTATATCTCTGAAAATTGGATGATGAATAACATTTTGATGAAATTTTTTTAGAGATCGTTTGTTTTGAATGCTTATAAATATATCTTTTCCTCTAATAAATATTTTGAATATATTGTTGTATGCAATGTGTTTCAATCTTTTATGTTGATTAAATTTTGGATCAAGATTAAGAAAAATGATAAATGAGAAATCATGTTAAATTTTTTGTTAAATTACTTGGATGTAGGAGATAACAATGGCATTAATGGTGATTAGATGGAAGGGCGGTGGCAGGCCTGGCCACATGGCCGCCCGCGTCCCCTCCCAAGCCAGAATGAAGGGAATTCATGGTGCCTTGCAAGAGCCATTAATTGGGTGCTCCAGTTGAGAATTCTCTATCAAGATCACAGCAATGGCCTCCCCATACCATAATGCAATCTTTCCTTCTCTGCTCAACAACATTTTCCCTCCTCAGGCAACGAAGCCTTGCTCTCGCACTGCCACTGGAAGCCGTTGTTGGCTGCTCAGTTGCGTGGAAGTGGGAAATGGGTATCATTTCTCCCAAACCAGGCACTGCAATTTGATTCTAGCTCAAAAGTCCTCAGCTCTCTCTCTGCATAGCCATTCCTTTGATTTCCCCACTGATAGCTCTATGACGAATTCCGCCATGGCTCGCATACAACACCGCATGTGAAGCAGAAGAGGGGGCATTCATGGTGGAGTCATCTGTCTTCCTGCTACGCCCAACCCTACATCTACCTCCCCCTCCTCTTCTCCTAACATTTCAAATCTATATAGCACCTTCTCGAGCCGGTATCCTGATACCCATAGTGGCAAAGGACAGGCTCAGCTCCAGGGTGCCCACAGGATGGACATAGTTGTTCATACAGCCAATTTTTCCCTTCCCCCTCACCCCGCTCCTCACACGACTCAATTTCACTTTCACAACACTCTTCACAGGCCTGTTATCATCGCCACAGTCACCATCACCTTCTCTGAGGAAACCGACCCGCAGGACGCTCTGCGAGAGAACAATGGTGAGCAGCAGAGGGCTGCTCAAAGGAACAGGAGTACCCGATACCCAGGCAAGTAGCAACTAATTGAGGACCTTGCCACCCCACATGGAAAAGAGCTAGTTGGTAGTCAGTCGGTTGCCGAAGGTAGAGCTGTAGACACAAAGGCAACCAGTGGTAGAGCAGGAGACACATCCAGCCCACATGCAGTAGAAGGTAGCTCTGCTGGCACTCAACCAGCTCATGGAATTCAGCACGGCACGTCAGCAGAGGATGAGTACGCGTGTCACATTACGGAAGAGCCCAACCCATACGACATTGAGGGGGTCCCTTGCATGGTCAGAGGGCCCAAACCATAGTCCTAGTCATCAAGTGTCGCCATGCAGATCAACGGAGGTTTTACAAGCTTGTTGTCTAAGGTTTTTACTCCTGTTTTTTCAAACCTGTTGGTATGTTTTGATTGATTTTGAACTAGGACCCATGTGTGGGCCTTTTAAAGTTAAGTTTCGAGACCCCTGTGTGGGATTTTTGTTGTAATCTCACTCAGACTAGTTTCCCCTCTAAGGGCAGTCAAGTTTCCTTTTTTTTTACAATTATGACATAGCATTGTTCTGCACCGTAGAGATCGTAGCCTCAATGTATTATTATTTTGCTTAATTTCAATAGAATAGTTTTACTTAGAAAAAAATTTGTTAAATTGATAAATGATAAAATATTAAATTAAAATGTTCATTTATGTAAATCATTTTTTCTTATTAAGATTTTTTCTTATTTACATTCATTGGGATGAAGAATTTATTTTATTTTATTTTTCATGCAAGAGTGCTAGTCACTTTTTTGTGAAAATTAATCTATAAACTCGAATGATGTATTTTAGGGACATTCTAATTTTAATTTGTATATTTTATCAAAATAATTTTCTAATCATGACTCATTCATTCTTATATAATCTCATTTTGTGAAATTTATTATATTGTATTTGCAAATGATTAATTTATTTATTGGAATGTATAAAACTATAAACTTTCCAAATTTATCTCAAAGAGTAGCTTGATATTTATTTAAATTATACAATATTGGAAATTGAAATTATGAGTGTTCATTCATTTTTTGTAGTGTAAAATTTGATTATATTTTTGCTATCATTTTCATTATTTAAATTAAAATGCATAAGTGGAATCAATGCCTTCAAAATCCCATTAAGCACGTGGATTGTGTACAACTTAAATTTGCAATTCCAACAATCTTTGTTGAATCTTGAAAAGGAACCAAAATGTAGGATGGAAAGACATGGAAATGTTTTAACTGTAGGAATTTATTCTTTTCAAATGGTTTATATATATATAATATATATTATATATAATTATATATATATATTTTATATATATAGATATATTGTGAACCAATTGTTTCTATTAATTAATGGAAAATTTACATCATGGTGTGCACAACTTCAAAATAGCTAAGGCCTTACTCCTACCAGATTTGTTAGCCAACAAATACAAGCAAAAGGACACACATCAACAAAAGAAATCTAGTAGACCCAATATTGTTGGCACATATGGACCAAAACTGCTTAAGTATCATAATACAACCCACCCTCATCACTAACCATTCCTACCTGCACCAAGGTGGAAAAATGCTTCACGCACATGAGACTCCGTGTGTGCCATTCTCCCCTCAAAATTATCAATTTTCTCTTGTATCCACTTCTGACCTCTTCAAAGGGAGACTAGTTGATCGAAAATATGCCACTAATTACTTTAGATGTCATTCAAGAAGCTAATAGCCTCGTTTCATTTGTTATGTCTATCTCAAGCCGGATGCTTGAAAACCACTAGCACTTGACAAGTTTGAGCCATTATGGATTCAAATAGGCAAGGCACACTACTAGGAAAAGACCTTCTACTGGAGGTTTTTGCAGAAGCCCCTATGAAAATAGCCCAAAAATCCATTTGAGCGGAGGTGGGCGGGAAGATGTTTTTTGGACATTGTGTCTACAATCTACAAATTCATCAGTGCTTTACTATTCATATAAACATCGATGCCACATAGAACATGGTGCACCATGGAAAATTTATTTTTATAAAATAAAAAAACACGATGTGCTAAATAACACAACGCACCAGTGCTTGAATAATAGATCATACCGGAGAAATGTTAAATTTTAAAAATTGTCGGTGCTATATACAACTGTAGCATCGGTGCCCTTGATGTACTAAAACACCCCAGTGCATACCAAGAAGGATCATCACTATAGTTTAAAAAAAAAATGGTGTTATTTTCCAACGATGCACTGATGTTATAAATATTTTAAAATGCCCCGGGGCATCTTCTAAAGAGCACTGCTAGGTCGTTTTTAATTTTTTTTAAAAGAGCAGTCCTATAGTCAAATAAAGCACCGGTGCAGTACCTGTATTAGAATGCCCCGGGGCGTCTTAAAAAAAACACTATTATATATTTTTTAATTTTAAAAAATAGTTGTGCTCTTGGATATATTTAGCACTGAAGTGGCTATATTACCACATTGGAGTAGGGTTAAATAAAAATAAAAATAAAACATCTCAATTGTAAATTCCATTTTTACCATCTACAATGTTGGAGATCTTTGAAGCACTGGTGCCACTCTTGCCTCATGCAAGGACCTTGACGTTAGTGCTTCTCCTTCTCACCATCCATCTGTACTATGATCACTACCTGAATTTCCAATTTTTTCAAACCATGGTAAAATTTGTTTTTCTCCATTATGTGTCAGCAATGCCTCCCCGACAAGAAAATGTCTAGGTAATGTCTATGTTTCTCTCTAATTTAAGTTTTTAGCATATTAGAATTGCAAATTAGCTAAAAAATTCCATTGTTTTTGAAAAAAAATTCTTGTGCGATGCACTCGATATGTTCGAGTCACACTGGTAGTAGTGCACCCTGTAAATTTATAAGGTATATCGTTGATCTGTGCATATACATAATGCACCGCTATTGTTGCAATGTGTTTTGTAAATGAAAACACATCAGAAAGCTATAAATTGTACGTCGATGCATAAAATCTTTAGGTTACGCCCAGTGCATATATATTTACCAAACGCACCGCAAAAATAATATTTAAAAATATAGCTATAGCTCAGTGCGTTTGATAACCTGAACATTCCGTGCCAGTGCAAAAAGGTTATATGTGTGCATCGGTGCATAATTGTGACACACTGCGATGAAAATTTAAATTTCTAAACCAAAAACGGTGCATCATACATATGTGCACACCGAAGTCGGTGTGGTTGTGTTTGATAGCACACCGGAGCCAATGCATAGCTATTTTTTTGGCACACCGATGATTTTTTTTAATTGAAAGTTATGTTTCCATATTTATAAATACAATTTTTATTTAATAAAAAAATATTTTATGTATGAGGCCGATGTATTTTATATGTTAATCATGTAGCAGAGACGTCACTAGAGGGAGCAGTAGCAAGAGCAAGAGAAAATGGCGGACCGATATAATATGGTCTAACCACAGGAGGCTAGAGAGAGGGAGATGGATTTATACCCTCACCCTATTACTGAAGTGACCCAATCACTCTTAAGAAATGTAGGCCTCCTAAAGTATTATGAGGCGGCTACATCCCTAAAGGCACACTTTGTCTTATTAGCGCATCTGATCAGCTGATGGAGTGTTTAGGAGTAGGGTTTCCATGTAACCCTTGGGGAGTGGTATAGGCCCTCTAAGGAGGGCATTTACTTTATCACTGACTTATCTAGGAGAGGGGAGAATTTTCCCCAGTTCCATGATGTACCCCATGGGGTTGCAGCTGAGATTTAGCTTGCCTACACTCATATATATGTCAGGCCTCATACAATCTGTCCAACATATTTTTAGGTGCGTGGTGGACAACTACATATTTCTTGTTTTGTTGCACAAGAGGTTAGGTGCCTCTTGTTATTAGTCACCATCATTGCACACTTTAGTAGTGATGGAAAATGTATTAGTTTACCTCTTTTGTATTATGTCTATTATTTGATTAAGGTGTCACATTGTATTAGATGGTCTGCCATTTTTTTGAGGCAATTTTGCATGGCTTTAGATAGAAGTCATGTGATGATACATGGGAGGGCGACCTTTCCTTTTGCTTTAGAGATTTTTTGTTTATTTTTTTAGAGGTTTATAGAGATAAGGCCTAGATTTGACCGTCACCCTCCTAGGATGATCATTGAGGTCTGGATGTGAATGTGGGGGAATATGATGTCCAAGAGGGGCCTGCCGTAGTATCCGATCATGATTTCTACCCAAGCACCGGTGCTACTAGCTAGTGAGGATGACCATGTGTTTATCTTGTTGTTGTTTCCCTACGTGGGGATTGAATGGAGACAATGTCCCAACATACTCTTCACACCTGCTGAGCCTCCAGATGATAGAGGTAATATTAGTAAATTAATCTAGTTTCAATTTATTGTTTTAATTAATTAGAATAAAATTTATTCTAGCATGTTATTTAACTTATTTTATTAAATTGTGTAAGGAAATTTTCTAATTACTGTTGTGTACTATATATTTTGTAGACATTGACACATTCGATGGGGACATGCCTCCTCCCCCACTGAATGGAGGAGATGAGGAAACGGGTGAGGCCCAAGAGGGTGAGTCACATCCTCAAGGCATCATGGGCATCTGGGCCTGTAGGGTTGGTCTGTAATTTCAGATGGACTATTGCAAAATATTGGACAAATTTTTGGTTGAGGAGGGAGTCTACCCTGCACGGGCTTGAGATATCAACATAGGTCCTAGGTTCGTGGATCTCTACAGGGATTGTCTGCTTGACATGATGTCTCTCATGCATCATATCGTTGGAGATAGCAGGCTACTAGAAGTCATGAAGGATGTAGGGCATGCAACGGAAGACACGGTAAATGAGGGTAGTGATCATGATGATGAGGGTAGTGATCATAATCATGATGATGTGAGTGGTGATCAAGATCATGATGATGAGGGTGGTGATCATGATCATGATGATCTGAGTGGTGATCACGATCATGATGATGAGGGTGGTGATCATGATGCTTATGGTAGTACTGCCCCATCAAAGAATGGTCACCAGGTTTTTGATGATCCTTCTGGTAATACACCTCCTCAGTCGTCTGATGATGAAATGCCAGAGCTAGAAGATGTGCCTTATGTTTCTCCTAATAGAGCAAACCATCCATCTCCTCCTCTGCCTCAAAGTTTGATTGACCACGTTGAGGAAGTAGTTGACCATCCAACGTATTTTGTTGCAGACCAACCACCTCCTCCTCCACCACAAAGTTCGATAGATTTTGAGGCAATAGTTGACCATCCATCATCTTCTACTATAGACCAGGCTGGTACTATTGTGTCTATTGTATTAGATATTTGATTGTTGTTATTTGACTTGTTTGTATATATATATGATGCATTTTTTTGTTCATGTTTATGCTCTTAATTTATATGTTGGTGTTGATGTGTATATTGTTAGTTCATGTTATATATGTTCATTTAATGTGCTTGCAGATAGATGTGTATGTGATAGTAGTTATTTGACATGAGATGTATATTAATTTGACGATGTGTGTGGTGATGATGTTAGATTACAATGCTTGTGTTTTGTTAGATGTGATCACGATGATGATACCCTGTTAGATTATTAGATTTATGTGCTAGCTAATGACGTTTAAACATTCTAGAGGTGTATATAAGTAGATGATGGTAGTGAATTAGAATGTGTATCTTAGATTATATTTATGTTTGTTAGATGGCTATCATCATGATGTTTATTTTTATGAAGTAATATTTATTATAGATTATGTATCGATGAAATTATATCAAACTTTTATATATGAATTGGCATGCAAAACGACCTACTTTATATAAAAAATGCCAAATATATTTTTATAATTTACAAAGCTTAGTGTGGTTGAAACTATAATTGAAAAATTACAATAAATATTTTTCTATTGCTTAGATGGTTCATTGATGTTCAATCTAACTTAATTAGTAAAATATTGCAATACTCACAAGGAAAAAATAATTAAAGGAAAATTAATTTATTTAGTTCTTAATAAGACGAGAATGTGTAACTCATTCAAATTTTAATATAAAATATTAATAATAATAAATTATTTAAAAAAAACAAATTAACCAATTCAATATTGGTTTGTAAAATTCAATTGATCGTTAAATTTAAAAAAATTAAGTCAACTTTTTCTATAATTAATTAGTTTTAATATAACTTAAAAAATTATATTTTTATAAAATTTATTTTATTACTAAAGTTATGAGATTTTCAAGCAATTTAAATTTAATATTTATAGCAACTCTTACCAATTAAAATTAGAAATTTCCCTCTCTAAAGATGAGGATCAATAAATGTAAAATAAGGCTTGTGAAGTTACTTGTAGTTGGGGATTTTCTCTATTGGAAGTTCTCCCTTAATGAAGCAAGTGAACTTTTTCTAATAATAAAGATATAACCTTTGGATGTTATTTTGGTTATTTATTTGCTATTGTACTAGCTTAAATTTAACTCTTTTTAATGATAAATATGAGCTAAATACAAGAACGATATTATATTAGATTTAAACTTTTGACAAATTATATATTTGATTATTTCTTAATGAACACTCAGAAAATATTAGTTATTCCACATACTTATCACAAGATAGTCACTAAAATTCATGTTTTAAAATTTCTCCTAGTTAATATTACATCATGTTCACAATGATAAAGACATGTCTACTTTAAATAATTTACTTATAAATACATAAAACTAGATATATATTTTACATAATCTAAATAGGAAAGAAAATGCATCATCAAGTCTATTTGACAGTCAAACGAATACCTTTTAATCACCATTACATTATTTACATTTAATTCTTAGCCATAAAATATTTATAAATTCAACTTTTATTTATAATTACCATTGAAAAGAAAAGTCAAAATTGTTCCATTATCCATGAAGAAAAAATTAAAACCTCTCATGCATCCATGTAAGCCCATTTGTTTCTCTTATGGTCCATAAAACGATGTAATCAACGTTTTATACATGCATAAGACTTCCTTTTAGTTTGCATAATGTTGCAAGAACTGTAATTTAAATATAGTAAACATGACTTTACCTCTCATCTTAATAATTTAATCTTACCTATTAATAAACATTTTTTTGATTGTTAAAGCCCTCATAGAGTTATCACTACATGATTATTTATATTGATTTCGAACTAAGCAAGAAGAAAAAAACATGTGAACTGATTAATAAACCAATAAGTATCTAAATCGAGACTAAATCTTCAATGCTATTTATAAATTCACTATTTTCTTCTCATTTTCCTACTTGAGAAGGATTGTGACCTTGAATCCTTATTATCATATATATTGTACACAATTGGAAATACTTATTTTTAAGTGTAAAAATGTTTCCACTGCAAAAAAATGTATAAAAATGTTTGTAAATCTTGCCAATTATATTATAAAATGCCAACAAGAATTAAAAAACCAATATAATTAGCAAAATAAAGAAAACAAAAACATACAACAATAGTATAAATGATGAAATAACACAAGTACATATCACTCTCTATTGTCATCACCTTGATTATCTTCCTCACTTGGCATGACAACACTGTTGTTCTCATTTTGATCTAGAGTCGCATCTTAATACGAACCACCAATCCTTATCCAACACATCTGGATAAAAATAACACCTAGTTGCAGTGGTTTTGGAAAACATAAGGCTCACTAGCTTCAAGCCACATCTTTCTAGAGTTGATAGATATCATCCCACTATCGTGATCTTCCTTTATATTATTCTGGTCAAAGGTGTCCCACCACTTGCACCTAAAAATAACACATTGAATCAAAGAGAAGTCCACTTGAATGATCTCTTGTATCCTTCCAACGTAACCTAACGTCCCATGCACTAGGTTTTTATCATGGTGGCTAGCACGACTAAATTGGTTGAACTCGACTTCCACTCCACAATATTGTGTCATGCATCCATCATCAGCATCCTCCATGTGAAAATGATGCCCATATGCCCACATACATGGAAACAAATGCACCTATAAAAAAAGTGAAAAAATCACAATGTCATGTGTCTAATAACCCAAACATAATTAAAAATACAATGTATATATAAATGTTACAATTCAAAGGTGCATTATGAAGTTAAAAATGTACAAAAATAGATTATAATTACCGAGTTCTTGCACCCAATCCCTATGTTTAGTGCATCCTCTTCAACGCGTTGGTAAGGACCAATGCACCATATTTCTCTCTGACTCGATCAACAACCCAACTGTTAGGGCATGCCATTGACATATTTACTTTTAAATGATCAGTATAAGGCATGTTTCTACCATTCAAAAATTTGAATTATTTCTTGTCATTGTCCCATTTCCTCCTCTTATGTTCATATAATGTGACCCACGGTTGTGCCATTTCCATATTGTAAAGAATGAATTTGTTGATAGCCTTAATTTCTAAATTCCCTGATGAAATCAAACCCACATATATATATAGTACGTATGAGATTAAAATATGCATTAATATGAAGTTTAGTGTGAATAGTTATTGTGTAGTAATTTAACAAATGATAAGCATGTAATTACTCTTTATCATGCGCCTCTTTCCATTTGTTTCTAGAATATCCCCTTCTCTTTTGTCTTCATCCATTTCTTCGTCCCAAATCGCCACACCTGGTGTGTTTTCGATCTGCTTGATGTACTCACTGGCATAATAGAAAGACTCATACGATATATACCCCTTTACCATAGAACCCTTGGGTTTTTCCCTTTGTCAAACAAAACCTTTCAATTTTTTCATGTACATGTCG
This sequence comes from Pinus taeda, assembly GCA_000404065.3. Lineage (NCBI taxonomy): Eukaryota > Viridiplantae > Streptophyta > Pinopsida > Pinales > Pinaceae > Pinus > Pinus taeda. The sequence continues at coordinate 139,097 of APFE030693610.1, forward strand.
AAGAAGAACATCCAATGACAAGAAATCATCCCAACTAATTCAACCTCATCTACTAGGTGAATTACAAGATAAATCTACAAGTCCATGAAACTCGTCAGCAATTCCTTCTCAAACATACAAACAATATTAGCTATTTCTTGATGCCACCATGGAATGTTAGCCACATGAATATCCTTTAATGTGATCCAACGTACAAATGTCTATAATTTAGATATGGCACATCATAGGTCTTGGGGTAATTCATGGTTCACACACCCACACATGAGCAGAGGATAATGACACTACACAATAAATAGTACATTATATAAAAATTAATTATAAAATATCCCATTACATAAAAATAAAAAATAATAATAAATCATGTTTTTGACATGCATACTCTTAGAAGGTTCATGATTTCAACCCTGAACAACGAACTTCCAGAGTGTTGCAGTGATGTATTGAAGACCCATATAAAGAAGGCACCCTCACACTCATTATAACTTCCTTATCCAAAGAAAGATAATCTTTCTTTAAAATCCATGGGACATCACCTTCTTTGAAAGACCAAGAGGGACCAACCTCTCCTCTAGTTTCTTGTCTTGGCCAATGTTTCTTTCTAGTTTTTTAATAAATAATATCTCTCCTAACAACCAATGTGTCATTTCCCTTCAATGATATGTGCCTCCATAACGAAGATGAAACATTTTTAAATATATGCATGAGATCTTGTAAGTGGGAAATCTTAAGATGCTCCCAATATGGGAGCTTATAAAAGACATATTTCATTTTCATCCTAATGGGCAATTTCTCAACATAGGTGTTGAAATATTTTGGATCATCAAACATAGGATCCCCATTTGAATCGAACATTTCTGCAAACTCCTTCTCCTTCTCTCTCTCATATGCTCTAAGCCATTCAGCTGGTATCATCATTGCAAGCCTTTGGGTTCTCTATGGATTGCCATTGAAAGTGGATGTTTCTCTTCTATAAGGGTGTCTTTCTGGGAGGAATACCCTGGAGAAGTCATACACTAGCTTTTGTAGGTGGTCAGACCATGTAGCCTTCAATGAATGTCCACAACATTTACATCCATGGTACTCTTTTATTACAAGACCTGCGATTGTATACAAGCCAACATGTTAACGACCATGAAGATCAGAACAATTGCAACAAATTAAATTAATACGTGAAACAATACTGTTACGTATATAAACAAATCAATAAAAATGTAATTTACCAGAGCAAACTCCTAAGCCTAGATAATCATGTATGGTGTAAGCGCATATGTCATACAACGTAAAACTCCTCTTTGTTGCGACGAGTCTTGATACATCGTACACATGTATCCTTTTCCATTATTATTTCAATTCATCTACCAATGGTTGTAAGTAAGCATCCATATTCTTCACTTTTCTTATACCAAGGACCATGAGAGCCAACATAAGATGTTCATTCTTCACGGAAAACCATGAGGGGATATTGTTACTGATCACTACTATAGGCCAAACATAATAGTTGGTGTTTTGGAGGTAATATGGGTTGAAGTCATCCATGGATATGCTGAGTTGTATACTTCGTACTTCATCCTTGAATTTTTCAGGCCATGTATCCTTTATATGCTTCATGACTAATGAATTTGTTTGGATTTGAATAACTCCTGAATCACTTTTATGTGAAGCATGTCATCCATGCAACATAGCTAATTCTTTGCAATGAAAGAGTTGTTGAATTCTTGGGATTCTATGCATGTGCCTCAATATATTATGAGGAGGACCATGTGATTTACCATTTTTTTTTTATTATGATACCTGTCATGCCTAGATTTTAGACATATCTTTTTGTCTTCATATTCTCCTATATATAGAATACAATCATTCGGACATGCGTGATATAATATGTACTCGACACCCAACATTTTCAACAACTATTTTTCCTCTTTGCATCTACCTGTCAAGATATTATTAGTCAGAAGAACCTTATCTTTGAATAACCCATAGTGGTGGGGAATATAATTGTACAATGTCAATATTTAACATTCGTAAAATCGACCATTTTTATTGTTGATTATGTGGCAAGATTTATCAAAATATAAGGGACTTGATCGATCATGCAAGTGAATTACATCAATATTGCTGAGAAACATGTATTCGACGTGCCAAAATTTTCTTTCAAGTTGTACAGCAACATCATTGTCCCTAGCTAAGTAGACTTTGACTTTCAGCGAGATCCAAAGAGAGCGGTGGTAGAAGCAAATTTCAGACTTTTGAATAAGGTGTCAATGATATGAACATCATCCCCTACCTCATAATTCTATAATGCATGTAACAACATTTCCTTCATGGAAGTCATATCCCGTAAGTAATCATCCATGCCAACCTCTATTTGATTGCCTCCATTGCCAACTTGTGATGAATAACTACTATTGTTGTAGTCATTCCTAATTGGTGAATCTGTACATAGTCAGAATTGAATAGGTGGTTGATTCAACCATTATTTTAATGCTTCCTCTCCAAGTATTTCTCTTAGTGCAACATTCTCTCAAGTTTATGTTGTAGTGGGGTGCACCGAAAAATGGTAGGTGGCTTGCTCATCATCACTAGAATACTAATTTCAAAAAATATTGAACATCATTAGTACAATATCAATAATATTAGTAAGCATGTCAATGAAATTGGCTTGTTGAAATTATATTATACAAAACAACAATTACCATCATTGATCTAGGATTGCAGTTGGAAGATGCCATGTTCCAATTGGTAGGGTGAAGAGGTTGTCCATTGTCAACTACCAACTACTTGTGATATGTTTCTCTTGATAAGATCTTTTGACGTTTTTGAAATGGAGGAATATTTCTTGCATTTGTACTCAATTATGAATCAAGATCCTGTAAAATTGGATACATTTTTATTCAAATTGACATGGATTAAAAAAAATCAAATAGATAATCAAAATATAAATAAAATTTGAACTTACTAGAGATGGAAGGAGAGAACTCTGTGAAGGACTTTGATTATCAATATGGATCGAGTTTGAATTTGAATAATTGGCCATTTTATATTATTGAAATTTTGTCCCTACATTTGAGAAAAATAATAAATAAAATGTTGTGTGAATATCTAAAATTAATCTCGAGAACCATATGACCACAATCTGAATTTCAATATATTTTTCAAACCATTTTTCAAGAATAAGGTGACTTTAAGCGGAAAATGTATATTACGAACTATTGTAATTCATGTGGATGTGTCATAAAGGATAATTTGAGCTTAATATACCCTTTTATGTGAAAATAAAATTTCAGATAGCTTTTAAACCCGATCGGTGTGCTCATTAGAACAAATCACACCAATGTGTTTAAATAATATTAGCATCGGGGCGGTCAAATAATACTCGCAACAGTTTCCATCATTCCGAAAATAATAATAATAATAATATGTTATCATATAGTTTCTCTTGTACAAAAATGCACTGATGTGTTTCAAAGAAAAAAAAAGCGGTACGCACCTATTTGTGGATTTTATAAAATAAAAATGAATTCAACCATCTTTTTTCTCTTATAACAATTACAACATTGATTCTTTTAAATACAAACCGCACCATTGCATTAGAAAAAAATTGCATCGTTTCAAGATTTCAAAAAAGAAGAAATATTTGTGTCATGTCGATGTGTTGAAAAACATTTGCACCTCGACAATGTCGGTGCACTTTTATTATAAACGCATTGGTGCACTTAGCTCAGTCAAACGCACCAACATTCATATAAATTGGAAAAAAAAAACAAAAATGATTTTTTTCTTCTTTTTTTAAATTCAAAAACAAGTGGCAATTGATTTTTCAAAATATAATTTCAGAAAGTCTTTTAAATAGTAAAAAATTATTCACTATTTTATTATTTTCCCCAAAATTTCAAGGGAATGATTTGCAATAGAGACATACAAGGAGCACTGTGCAGCAGCAAAATACTTTGGAGCAACAAAACTATTCAAAATATCAGAAGCTGAAAGGTATGGTGATTCACTCAAAACCCTACACAGTAAAAAATTTAAATTTATTGTTTATTAAAAAAAAAATTACAATTTATGTTAGAGTTTAATTAAAAGAGAGATTATTTGCAATATAGACAAAATGGGATCACTCTGGAGTAGGAAAATATTATGGAACCACAGAAAGATCAAAATTTGACCATCCCCAACTGGGACTGACATTTTGTCAAACACTTGGCATCAATGCAATCTACAGGTGTAAACAACAAATTTAATCATGGGGGTCTCATACTTATATGAGAATTACTAAGAAGCATTGTTCCCTTGTATCATTAGTTTCATTATCATCTATTAGGTCATAGATAAATTGTTGATTCATTTACAAGTAAAAACATGATGAGAGCCATACATATTCATTATCATAAAACATATACATAACCAGCATGATAGCAACAAAAATACCAAGGAAATCACAGCGATATGATCCACATATAAACTAGTATAATACTCATAGAAATACAAGGAGAAATAACCTCATATTGATGATGCAAAATCCAAACTCGGAATGGGAATACCACGTCCCACCCGACCATAGAATGGATGAGCAAATCTCTCTTCATCCATTCACCCTTGTGCCACATTCCAAGCATGAATTGGGACTCAAACCAAAAGAACCAACTAGAGCATCCCGAGGGTAAACCACCTCACCCTCACCAATAGAAACCAAGCTTTATTGTAATCCATTCAGGATCACTAGGCCAACACAATAAACATGTAATAACATGATTTACCATGATCTCCACCTGATCACTAAGCCAAAACAAGCATGGATGCCACCAGATTTCTCCACCTACACCTTGACAAATTTTCCTATCTCCTAGTCTCTCTAGCTTTACCACAATCCACACCAGATCATTAGGTCCTGAACTGAGACCCACTCTCTAGGCTTTACCACATATCCCAACCCAGGATTATTAGACCCGATGGAGAGAAATCCACCTCTTGGATTTATCGTTACCCTTCCAATCACTGACAAGGATTCCTAGGCCCATCGAGGCAACACAAAATCTGGCTTTACCACAACCCATAGTGCATTTGAGGGGTTACTAGGCCATGTGTTCTATCATTCAGAGATCCACCTCACTCAGCTTTTAATCCATCTGGCAATCCAGCTCAACCAAAACATGATAACCCCATCACACCATGGCTATCTAGAAATGGCAAGGCTAGGCTGAAAACATTGTCACACATGGCAAAAATCATGGCATAACATGAAAAGAACCACATGCAATTCCATCCATGCCAAATCTAGCGAGGAAAACACACGTGCAAATCAATAGCTATAAAGAATATTGTTGTAGATGTTTGACCCTACTCATCCTTGCTTGCTCCTTCCTTCCTCTTTCTTTCTTTTCCTTTCTTGATCCAATGCAAAACCTGAAAAACAATCTTGAGCCAAAATCTTAAAAATTGATTCTCATAGGCCTTTTTATTAATAAAGCCTCTATTTTCTTCATTTTTCATTATTTTCATTCATTCTCCTCCTCACATGTAACTGTGACCTATCACCTTCCTTCTCTCCTAATTTCCATTGTTTTCATAAACAAATGTGCCAAAAATGCCATTTTTCCTTTCCAAAGGCTTTGGCTTTGCCTTTACCAATTTCCTTTAGCCATAATAACCGAAATGAACACCCACTAGGATGTTTTTCCCACCATTCATCTTGGAATATGTGTCCTATGACCATGGTCATATATATTTTTACATGATCTTTTAACCAGAGTTTTTATAGAACCATCCCCCTTGGGGAACATCGTCCTCAGTGTTCAGTGACACCTATAACCAACAAGGCTTCTGAAAACAAAACATATTGCCCATGGAGATTTATAACATAGCTCATTGCAATATTTACAATGACCATCTGCTAAAACATGACAAACATACCATTTAACGGAGCTTGATAACACAACTCATTACGGTATTTACAATAATAAGCACCTATAAACACATACACATTTTCTTCACCCAACAAATAATCATATTGTCTATGGAGCTTTATAAATCTATCTCGATATAATATTTACAATAATACATACATATACACATATGCACATTTTCTCAACCAACAAATAAAAGGATACAATCCCTGCATCCGCAACAAGGGAATCTAGAGGCTCACACCTCCACCCTAAAAGTAATACCAGGATTCACCTCCTTCCTAGGAAGTCCAGAATCCACTACAAATTAAAAGTTGCATCCAATGTCCAGCACTATAATCATGTGCTCCTTATCCTCTTAGGGAATATTTACCAGCTCATTGTTCCAAGGCACACTCCCAATATGCATCTGATTCCATCTAGAAATGCTAATGACAAAACCAAATATATCCCCAACCTTCCCTTCTCTGCTACACAGTCCCTTGGGAAATCTGGTCACCCCCTTCCGTGCAGTCACTCACCTTCCAAGTTCCCTGACATCCCCTATCCCGGGCGATCCATCCCTTGGAAAGGCTTCCTTGCATCGAAATATTAAACAACCAAGGAATATATCTACCTCAAAACCATCATACCAGCCATAACATGCTCATGGAAATCAATGGACACTATTAGGTACTAGTGTCCCACAATGGCCCTGATCCTGAATACTTTACCAATATATTGTTGCATTTTCAAATTCCTTTTGTTGTTGAAAGTTCTTGCTATTAATTTCAACCACACAACCGAGCATTTCATGTTTTCCTGTACAAAGCACATAATCTCCATTAAATTCAAAATAAATTGAAATATCTTCAAATCATACCTCATTTGTAGCTCATCAATAAGGTACACTTGCAATCATGTTTACTTCTTGTCACAACAAGTCAAACTAGCATCTTTGACCAAATCATCATGTATAAACACATCACATCAAGTTAGCTCAAAACACAACCATCATAGATCAAAATCATAGATCACATGTAACCATCATAAACCAGAATCATAGATCACATGTAATCCGCATAAACCAGAATCATAAATCACATGCACAATAAAAATGAAATAAAATGTTGATACTTATCCTTTAATCAATCCTTAGCTTCTAACACCATGCAATACATGCAGTTACACTTGACATACCACACCTACACCCACTGTACAACACAACACAATACATACTCCTACATCTGGTGTATAACACAGAGTACAACACAACAAATACACATGTCACGATACCACGACTACACAATGCACATACATAGTAACACATGTACACAACACAACATGTTCAACATGCACTTAATACAACTTGTACACAGTACCACCTATACACAACACCACCTTCATAACATGTACACAACATCACATGTACACGACACCACTTGTACAATGTATATACAACACCACTTGTACATTGTACTAGTTGTATAATGTATACACAACACTGGAAGTACACATCACCGCATGTACGACATATGCACAACACCACATGTACACAGTGCCATATGCATGACACGTACATAGCACCACCTACACAACACACCATATGTACAACATGTACACAACACCAAATGCTCACAACACCACTTGTAAAATCATGCACACAACACCATATGTACATAATACCACATGTACAACATACACACAACACCACATGTACATAACACTACATTTCCAACATGTACATAGCATCATTTGTACGTAGCATTGCATATCCAACATGCGCACATCACCATATGCACACAATGTCGCATATCCAACATGTACATAGCACCATCTATACCCAGCACTACATATGCAATATTTTCACAACACTATATGTACCACCCTATACATAGCATTGCATAAACAAAATGTACACACACTATGCACAACACCACATGTGCGCAACATCACATATGAAACATGTAAAACATATGCACAATAGTAATACCACATATCCAAAACCACACTATCTCTACCAAGCAACCTTGCTTCTAGTGTATCTCTGCCATTCATGCTTATCCTAACATGCCTCAGATCTCATTACTTTCATTCAACTGGTGTACCTCTCAACATTAGCCTATCCATAACGTAAACATAGACATAGTATAATCACATCATATCAATTCATATCCACATGATATTGACCTCAAAGAATTGTCAGGCTACTCTTCCCACTTGATTCCCCATGCCATTCGCCTACATAAGCAATCATTCCTCCAAAAGAATGATCCCTGACAACTCTGTCGTATAGTGACATAGATACATATACGTAAATATTAGCATAAACCAATCATGATCTTGTCAAACAATGACATACATACGTATATAAACATCAACATAATCATGATCATAACATAATTACTAGATAGCATAAGGTAAAGGTTAAGAGAACTCCCTCTATCTGTACACAACATACAAAACATTGAGAACAACGAGTCTCAACATAGCCAAGGAATCTGAAACCTCAAATTCATTTACCTTACCTTTCCATATTAGCTTGCTCATGATTGTACTACCACTGTCCATTTACACCAATGGACCAAACCAATCCAACAGATTGTCATATTCTTACCTTCAACTGCCTTTATTCATGCACCGAGCTTCATTCGCATTTTAAATTACCTGCTAGGTTTCATTCAACTCTCCCCAAGCTCTAGTAAATTTCTTATTCTCCCAACCAATTCCCAAGACTCGAAACGTAAAATGTAATACCAAGAAGCAAGCAAGAGAAAACCATGAAAACCAATAACAATACAACACCACAAACAAAGTGGCATGATCTTGCACTAGAGCAAATCAAACACAAAAAAAGCACAAAGAATAAAAATCACAAGGCTATCAACTAACACCATGACTAAATCCCCATGGTTCATAGTTCTTCCAAAGGAAAGCTCAACCTGAGCTTTCTTCAAAATTTCATGGAATTCTCTTTGTGATGCAATCCCTTGCAACATATTTCCATAACCACATAATTGTCAATGCATAAATAACCATAACAATGCACTAGTTACCTTACTTTGTTGTGTCAAGTACTCAACCCTACTACTGCTCACACATGTCAACCACATGTTCTAAATATCAAGACAATCATATCTATCAATTTAAAATCAACCTTAACCAACACCAACAATCATGTCATAATCCATAATCAACTCATAGTCATTAGACATAATGCTACAACTATCACCTATTACACTCAAGTACATATCAACTATCTCAACACGTGTGTGAGTAAAACCATCTTAAAACAATATCATTTCTTGATGCAATCTTATAGACACGTATTCATATCATGCGATTAGTCAAACATTCAACAATAGATAGATGACATAATAGACACCAACACTCAAACGCCAAATACACGACATAATCAAACATTCAAGCACAAAGTAGATGACATAAGAAAGCTCATATCATAATGTATCTCAAGGGACACTATCTTGTCTGGACAATCAATCTACATTAGCATGATATAACTTCACAACATATCAACTCAAACATAAATAAGATCACGATATCTATAATAGTAACTAATTAACATGTTCACATCATAAGCTCATAAACATTAGTCGTTCATACATAATAATCACATATGCGCAGTCAGTCTAGATTAGTATGACATAATATCACAACATATTAACTCATACCTGAATGTCATAACCCTAACCATTTGCCTAGACCAATCTAAGTTAGTATGATACATATAATGTTAAGATCTTAGTGTAATAACCCTAATCATAAGTTACTAGCATATAACAACAAGAAGTTACATATCATGCTCATCAATAACATATAACTTAACCATCAAGCTAACTATCATATAACAACAACAATTTAACCTATAACATAGTCAACAATAACATATAACATAATCATCAAGCTATCTAACTTAAAACAACAATATCAATGCATACAACCACAGGTTACTATCACTCATGACTATTTGACACATGTGCATATAACTACACTAATCAACTAGCATCTATCATGTATGTAACCATAACATCAATAGGCATGTACATAAAACTAATGTATATAACCCTAATGCATATAATAATCCATTTACTAACTGTCAGGAAACTAGCTCACAAAAAGATAGAAAAGATAGTGTTAGGCCCCTATACCAAGAGGTGTCATATGTCATGATTGACTTGATGAGCTCTGTAATATGTTCATACCTTTTCTTGTTGCAAAGGTTTTCCATATTTTCAAAAAATCAAAAAAATTAAAAAATGTAAAGAGGGTATACCCTAAAAGAAAAATAAAAGGGTAAAAAGAATAAAGATGGTCGAAAAAATAAAAGAAAATGAACCCCAAACAAAGAGGACCAGGAAAGTGTGCAAGTCTAAATGCCACTACTTTTTCACTTTGTGTAATAAAAATTGTGTGCAGCTTGTCACTTATGCCACAATTTATGAATAGTCAAATTGTTTAAACTTGGCTAATTCATTTTTCAATTTTATGTTGTAGAAATAGAGAATAAAATATGACCAAACAATGTAATCTTGGTAGATAAGTAGATAGGTAGAGTAAATAAAAAGGAGCTCAATAGTTTAATCTGAGCCCTTGGATGTAATAAGTGTAGACTTAGATAGAAATCATTATGTAAAAGAAAAGGAAGTTGAAGAGGGTTTACCAGTTTAAGTGTACCCTAATAAAGAAGAAAAAATGCTAGGTTAAAGTAGGTAGGGTAGGTAGATGATGTTGTAGAATCATGTGTGATGGATAATGTCTCTAAATGTGTTAATATTTCACTTTTTCATCATAAGGCAAAGGAATACACTACATTGAAGACATCACAAGCAAAGCAAAGTCACAATGATTAACTCCCCTTCTCATTTTCCCTAATTATTTACTAATTTCCCCTAAGGACTAAGGTATTTGCTAAATTGGAGGGGCTCAAAGCATATCTCTGACTTTTGGAGGGACTAAACCCTTGTCCCAATAATTTCAAAATCCTAAGTACTTAAAACCGCCATTCATTTACTTTCATAAGCATTTTCCTAAGTAAAATCCTATTTTACTTAAGAAAAATACACAATATTACATAAAACCCCTTTTTTCCACTTAAGCCTAAGTTAAATGTACACTCTGATGTTTTACTTAGCATTTTTTATCACATTGTTTCATATTAATTTCTAACTTGTATTATATAACTCCCAAAAAATGGTCACCCTTCCCCGTATTATTAAATATATATAGAAATCCCCAAAATGTTATATATCCCGCCCCTAGTTAAATATAACCATAATCAGTGTTAAAATCGGATTAATGGGTTAATCACTGACTCATTAAGAAACTAAATCTCCCGCTGCATTAGTAAGGAATTAATTAACCCTCACGGTTAACTTAAGAACCCCCCCCCCCCCCCCCCCGACCTTATCATATCACCCCCGATACAATTAATTAATTTTTAACTATATTGGGCCCGCCATAGTTAAAGCTCCACCGTATCACATTGCCTGCCCACCATTCGATCGTGCCCCCATCATCCGACGATTGTTATGGATATTGCGTGACCCTTGGTGACCGCACGTTAACGTGCGATCACCAAGCAGTTTTCACACCTTACCCCCGCCATGCATCAGGCAATCCATGGAATCGCTAGCTCCTAGCCAAATACCGCCTGACCCCAAAAGTGGTGCAATACCAAACCTCTTACTGCCCTCAGTATATGACAAAAATATTTTTTCCCACTTACGTCATCCGCCCGAATAATAAAAAACCCTGCCAACCTTGACCTTGTTAATAAAAAAAACAAAGTGTCATTTTCAGTATTCTATACAACAACTCGTGCTCCCATGCAAAGCAACGTCCAAGTCAACTGTTAAAGCTTTTCAACCGCCACCTGGTCAAAAAAATTGCAGCGATGCAGCCCAAAACCTGTTATCCAACCTGCCATTGCACTGTTCACTTCCCCAACATAGGTATTTATCCAATTTCACCGAAACCCTGCAAGTTTTGGTTTTACACTGTATATTCCACAAGAAAAGGCCAAATTCAGTACAAGTTCAGACTTTGTTTCACTATATAGGTTCCCAAACTTGTTGTTTGGCCTATTTTTCACAAAAAACCCAAATTTCATTTCTGAATCCACAAGAACCAGAAATGGAAACCCCTGTTGTTTTGAATGTTGCACCTCTCAATGCCCCTCATAAGGACCTCGACTATCTGCCTCTTGCGGATAAAGACTTCCAAATAAAGGACCTATCCACTAACCAGAATCATCTCAAGGTCTTTTTCCAATCCAAAGACAACTACCTAAATGGCTCAGACATCCTGGGACTGTGGGAATCCAACCTCCCCAGGTATTTTCTTCCCTCAGTACATGTTTTCCCAAATATAATTCATCAATGCTATGCCAACTATGAGCCAAACCTAAGAGTTGTTATGTCCCCAAGTCAAACAGTTCTTTTCCCCATAACATCTACCTCCATTAGTGAAATGTTGCAATTTTCCCCTGGTCAAGCCATAACTCCCCTTTCTATGGGATATTTACTTGAGAAGTCCACTAAAATACCCCAATCAGAACTCATTCACATCTGTCAGACCTTCATGTTAGAAAAACATCAGCCCAAAGGTCCCCCTCCTTATGTACAGACATTTTTCACAGATATGGGCAGACTTATAGTGGATATGATATCTTTAGTTATGGGATTTAATACTAACGAATACGTTGATGAGGTAACCCTAGTGTTGTCAATTTTTACTCCTAGACAACCACCTGCTGTTAAGTATGACTATGCCTCCTATATTGCCAATAAGATTCATGATCAATTCCTAAGACTGGACGATGAAGGAGTCTTCAAATATACCACTTTTATCTATCATCTTATGTTGTATTATCAGTCAGAGAACTTCCCTTTCCCTATCAGGAAGCTTGGCACCAAAGGAAATCCCAGGTCTATCATATTTTGGAGTCCCATTTTCCATAAGTCCCTTGAGACCCCTTACACCTATAATGAGTTCATAGATCTGTTTGTCCATCCAGCAACAACTTTATTGACAGGAGTTTCTCCTCCTAGGATCAATGGTGATATGAAGAAAATCCTCTAGATCTCCAAGCAATACAGGATAGGTGACTGGTACCTATATAAGAATCATACAGAAATCAGGATCTATGGGTGTGAGCTCTGCCCTTTTAAACTACCAAAGTATGTTCCAATGAGACTCTTTGCATTGGAATATTTCAGGCAAATGATAAATGCAGACCTAGTTCATTTTTACAATGCCAAGAAGAAAGCTCAGCTTAGAATCAAGAATCAGCTAGGCCCTTTTGTCTGCAACACTAGGGAGGCATGGAGAGAAGCTGAAATAATTTTAGAAGATCATATTAAGTTACAAAAGACCATATGACCCTAATAGCTTTATATGTGATAGAAGAATGAAGAACAGATTGTCACCATACATTCACCATAGGATCCCAGAGATTGAACGATTTGCAAATATGGATGAATGGAGAGAAGGGACCTTAGTAGAAAATGAGAGTGAGCAGGTCAATATTGAGAATGTCATGAAAGATTTTGAGAAAACACTTGACCTCAATTCTTTTGGGCAGGTACAAAGACCAGGAATTGGTGCATCTATTGTTGGAACCTCTCAGCAAACTTCATAGAAAATCAGCACACCAACCATAGGGTCACCAAAAGGAAAAGAATTAGAAACCAGTATTCAAGTCACAAAACAATCTACAATGTCTAAGCAACCTGAAGCTTCCAAAGAATAGTCCCAAATTCCAACTCCTCCAACTCAAACCAATATAGAAGAAACTCTCAACTTGCAAACTCCTCTGAATGAGGAAACGAATAAAAAGAGAGACGGGAAAGTAGCTACCCCTGCCAGTGGACCCTCAGAGCAACCTCGTACAAAAAGGAAAAGGTTAAATCCCCTTTCAAAGGAGGAATTTGTGGAAGAGACTCTAGATAGTCAGAGGAGAGAAGGAGTAGACATCCAGCACACTTTTCCAATGGGAGGAACATCCACTAGTTCACAGAGGCAAGAGCTAAAAAGGTAGCAAAGTGCAGAGGTATCATCTGTCAAGCCGCCAATGAAAGATGCCTTAGATATCAAGAAATCATTTACAGAAATCAAAGCCAGGAATTATCCATTGAGGCTTCAAATTTACAATCAATATTTGAAAATGGCCCCCAAAAATCAAGAGAGATTAATGTCAGCCTATGACATTAAGGAAGGCAAAATTATAATGAGCTACTTCAAGCCTAAAGTGCAACAACCTCAAACAGCAGAAAACTATCTTAGAAAAAATTTGGAGGTCATATCCATTCATCCTATGGATCAGATTGAATTTGCATAAACAAACTAGAGAAATGATTTATTCAACCTTGACTGGTAAAGCAATGATGGCCCATAGATTACAAAATTCTCTGGATAATACAACCGCCCAGTTGCACTTAGAGAAAGCCTCCTACCAGGCTAAAGATAATATAATAAAGTCCTTAGAAGAAATCATTATTGGATTAGGACATGATCCCAAAGATGTGAAGGGTGTAGAAGCATTAATCAAAATGAAAGATGAAGATATTGTTGCCTTGAGGAAGCAGCTAAAGCTGCCTCCTTCAAGGCATCCACAGACTGTTGAAATTATAAAGCAAAAATCTGGAGAAGAGTTGATGGATTTACTTTTAAAACTTAATGAGAGACTGAATGAGACTAAACAAGAACTAGAAAAGGCATTGAAGGACAAGCAGGGAGAGTTGACCTCTCAACCTCCTAATGTAATACCAGTAGTCTCAACAACAGTCCCCTCTACACTTGGGACATCATTAGCACCAAACATTCCACCAATCACAGCAGAGATGGTCACAGGCACAACAACAACTGGAACAACAGGGACAACACAGGGCAGCAGTGCCAATTTGAACACAGAAGAATTAACAAGGTCAATGGAGGACATGAGACTACAAGTTTCAAAGCTAAATAGGTTAAAAGAACAGTTTGCTAAGCTGGAACAAAGCTATGATCTCTCAAAGATAAATGTTGCAGAAAAAACAAGAGAGATTAAAACATTAGAGAATAAAGTGAAATCATTAGAAAAGGATCTTACTTTTGACAAACCTCTGGCAGAAATCAAGAAAATTCTTTGGGCCAACATCACTCAATCCATAAATGATGTTTGGCCATCCATCCAAGTAATTTTTAAGTAGATTTATCTAGTGAAGATGGCCCAGGAAGAAATTCAAAGGACAAAAGCACAATTAGGAAAAATGCCTAAGGAAGCCAACATGCTCATATATTTTTTGAATACTAGGAATAAGGAACAGCTGGAAGAATTTGGCATCATAGATAGAATAGAAACCATTTTGGAAATCAAAAGGGTATTAACCAAGAAAACTTTGATGCAGAATTTAGAAAGAAGATGTCATGACATGCAGGTAGAGATTAATGCTTTCATGGAGAAGTTTTCTATTTTGCAGAGTAAAGGGCTACCCAGTCCTTTAGTGATTAATGATAGATTAATGAGGTATAAAGATTATGTAGATAAATTGAACCAATATGTAGGCAATCAAGCGAGTTCATCAACAAGTGTATCAGGAATAAAAGCACTCCCTACAGGCCGAGTTCTCTATGACAACCTAGAGAACTTATTCTATGTCAAGCATGAACTGAAGCACTTGTTCCCAATTCAACCCACATTTTTTAGGTATACAGAAATAGATGAAACCCTCAGAAAGCTCCAGAAAACTAGAATACCACAGCCAAAATGGTAAGAAGAAATGCTTGAAATTTTGTAATTCATCCTTGGTAAAAGGTAAATTTTGATTTTTACTACATTCAATGAGGGTAAAGGGGATGAAAAGAGATCAACAGGTAAAGAGTATCAGATGCAGGTAAAGTGTATCAATATGAAGATCAAAACAGAGTAGCCAACACATAATTACACCAAGGATAGAAAGAGGCCAAATCATAGGGCCTAACTCCAGCACATTCTCAAGAATAGGGACAACAAACCATTCGGTTGCCTTATCTATCATCTACAAGGTCTTCTGGCCCTATTTTCTTGAAAGATATGATTATTCATCTCAGTTTATATCTCACTTTGTTATGAGATATTTCATTG